>JABFQM010002340.1:0-15503 GCA_022816865.1 Zelostemma sp. ZL-2020 | reverse complement strand
GAAAACGAGTGGATAAGAGGTGGTATGTCGGGATAAATCGCATGTTATCGCTGTGTTTTCGCTCCGATTTCCACACGTTTTCTACACGATTTCCACACGCTTTCCACTCGTTTTCCACTATTAAAAATCGCAAAAAACGGTCGAATTAATGCATTCATAGAAATAAAAATGAAATAGAAGCAATAAAAAAGACTTATTAGTTGCTGAAAAGTGCTTATTAATGTAATTATCGCGAAATATCCGATCGCCGTAAATGATCGTCGAAGTGTCGAGAACTCACCGATATATATCGATTGTCGCGCTACTCGCATGTATCGCGCGTATATTCGTAACCCAAATCTGTCACTTTCCGTTCGGGCTAGCGAACGGTGCAGCTCAAGTCGTCCGGAGTCAACAACGCGGGAATGGAAGCGGCGCCACGACGACGATGCAGGAACAGCAGCTTCATTAACATCAAATGCAGCAGCAAGCCAGCAACAGCCGACCGACTACTACAATCGATTATAGGACTTCGAAACTTCGTTACTTTTTTTCCATTTTTACGAAAAATAATCTGACTTGGAAATTTTATCCCATTCACGAAAACTACAAAATTTGCACTTCAAGTCGTGCAAATAAATAATTTCATTTGGGAACAGCCCAATATGTTTCATAAAGTTTTATGAATAAAAATCTCGATAAATATCAGTTTTTGTCGATATCTTAGACGCAAAAGTAACTTCAGACAGTTGAAATTATGACAATTTCACAGGCTATAAAATTGGGTGGCATGAAGAATGAATTTTTCAACTGTTTAGCATATTTATTTGACAAGCTTATAATACGTCTTTACTTCCTTCAGAAGATATGACTGATACATTGAAGAGAATACAAAGAGCTCAAACTACATAGGATAATTCCAAGAATATTTGCTGAAAACAAAAAAAAGGCGTATTTCAGCATAAACTCAGTGCCCATGCAGCGTCTATTTGCACTGATAATTATAATTTGTTGTACGTGAGATCAACCCCCCTATAGTAAAATTCCATGTAGGTTACCCATGAGGGTTAACTACATGGTAAACCCACCTGGTTAACCTACATGGTTTTTTGGCCTGGGTAACCCACGTGGGTTTACCAGGTGGGTTTACCACAAAGTTAACCCACATCGGTTAACTATTTGCGAACAAAATCGGTTTCTGTAATATTTTTTGGTTAAAATTATTTTTATTTCATTATTAATTATTCGATTTTTATTAAAACAAAAATGTTTCGCGAAGGTTTCGTGAGTTATCCGAACTTGATATTAACAAGTATTAATTACTCTTTTCCCGTAGTGATTCACCGATTATTAAGGTGAAACGGTGAAAAGCAGTTTAGGAACTCCTTATCATAGCGGAGACGCTGTCATGATGGCCCGCGGAGCGCACAGTGGGCGTGTGCTTTATGCCCTCTAAAAGCTGTCTTTAGTTGCGAGAAAGAAAGCGTGCGCGGTGGCAAGTAGGCGACACCTGGCGTTGCGACGCCAGCGTGAGGCGGGTTATTTAAACGTAGATATATTATGTTCTGGTAAAAATTTATCGGCATTCAAATAACCCGCCTCACGCTGGTATCGCAATGCCAGGTGTCGCTTACTTGCCACCACGCACGCTCTCTTTCTCGCAACTGAAGACAGCTTTTAGGGGGCATAAAGCACACGCCCGCTGTGCGCTCCGCGGGCCATCATGTCAGCGTATCCGCTGATGATAATAAGGAGTCCCCGAACTGTTATTCCCGGATCCACCTTTTAATCTGTGAATCACTACGGGAAAAGAGAAATTAATACTTTTTAATATCAAGTTTGGTTACACTCACGAAACCGTCGCGAAACCTTTTTTTGAAATAGAAATCAAATTATTTGATAATCAAATGAAAATAACTTAAACTACAAAATATTACAGTAACCAATTTTGTTTTCGAATAATTAACCCATGTGGGTTAACTATGTGGTAAACCCACCTGGTAAACCCACGTGGGTTACCCAGGCCAAAAAACCATGTAGGTTAACCAGGTGGGTTTACCATGTAGTTAACCCACATGGGTAACCTACATGGAAATTTATTATTGGCGCAAAGCGTTTGAGTCGGCTTTTTTGCAAACGGTGTACGCAAATCACGCAGAATATCGCGACAAAGTAAGGAACTGACAACTGGCAGTGCCCTACCCTTTCGTCGCATAGACGGCGCTCGCTACTTATCTGTGCGTGCGTAAGAAAACGAGCTCGAGTCTCTGATTGGTGGGAGTGAATCGCACTAGTGCGTTGAGAAATTTTCGTCATCGTCTGCAAAAAAGGCGATTTTACAAACGCTCAGCAGGCATGAAAAATAGCGGTTTTTGTGCATGTGTTACGAAAACATAATTTTGTGGTTATTCTGGACTTCGTACACAGTACCCCACAAAGATTACTTGCCATTAATAGTCATTGTCCTACATGAATGTATTATTTCTCTCTGATCTATTAAAAATGTTTTTCTGAAGTTTCAGATACAGTCGGCATAATCAGCTTTCCAATTCGTATTATCAATGCAAACAAAAACGAAATAAAATAGAATAAGGCAGACCTCAATGCCAGCACTTTATCAAGAGTAGACTACGAGACGGTTGATAATTTCCTTCAGCATTTTTCACAATAATATATAACTTACATGCCTCTGTGGGCAAAAACCCTAAAACTAGTCGTAAATAGGTTTTCCCCCTGTTAGCGACCAATAAATTAAACAAGACTTCGTATTGTACAGGGCATAAAATGCCACAAATTCTTATACAATTGAATTAAAAAGGCGGCAATGCCAGAATACTCATGGACCAATCTCTTTTGAACAGCCACTGCATGTAAAAAAATCACATGGAAAAAGTATGTGAATGAAAAAAGCAACACGCAGTGCCAACGCTGCTATGACGTTGGCCACAGTACAAGTAATTTATTCTCAATCCCAAATTGCGTAAAATTTTCCGGAGATCATCTAACGGCAAACCGTAACAAACAAAAAGACACAACCGCAACTAGTTCAAATTGTAGAGGAGCTCACCCCGCGACTTACAGAGAATGTCTAGCCGCGCTAAAGCTAGTTTATTGAATACAGGGACCCAAAGAGAAAATTGCAAATGGAAACACCTGCCCCGGTTCTCCAATCGATTACTATAAACGCCTAACCCTGCTTTGAGAAGCAGGAAAATGGAACGCAAACATCGTTATTGTGGATACAAAAAACACAAACACATCCATTCTATGGGAATAATGATCGGGCGAGCCCGGAGTTAGTCTGGGTCCAGGTCGGGCATGCCGGTCTTGAGGCTGCCCAGTTTGGACCTAATAAGGTCCTTATCGGGCGATTTCAAAAATTATTTTTCTGAAAATTAATAAATGTTTTACAGATTAATGGAGTTTTGGGACTAACTGAACAATTCATGTTATGAAATTCACGTGATAAGGTGATAAAAGAAATGAGAAATTCTCTAATTTGGCACGCATGAAGCTACATCCGGGCAAAGACAGTGAATCTTTTACAGGCTACCTGAACAGGGACCGATATGGCCCCATCGAGGCTTACCATGATTAAACAAGAAATAGCATGTTCTTGGGTGCTTATACGGGGTCCAGGTGTTGTATTATACACATTCCCCCAACTTATATAATTAATGATATTAATATCATTGCTGTTTCTGTAATTATCATTGTAATTATTGTTGTTCTAATCATTATTGTTTGAATTAATATTCATCTCAACAATGCTCACGAAACGTGTGAATATTTCGCCATTGTTTAAGTGCAATCGCACATTTCACTTGCTGATCATGAGCTAAGATTCCCATTTGTAGAAATGAATAGAATTTGACGTAAAAATGTAGAAATATTTTTAGTTGAAAAGTTAAGCTTTGCAAGACGAGATATTTACTAGGTATTCATGGCCAGCACCTGCTAAATCAGGTCACTGGTCTTGAACAGCGAGTCTCATGGAGTGATGGCGTGCGTTCTTAGTTGGTAAGCGTCGAGTACCGGGTTTAAATATCATATAAATTTTTTGTACGATAAAAAATGTATATCGGAATCAAAGGAAGGAAAACTTTATTTTCCTGACTCTCATTGGCCGGGAATAAAAGACCGACGTGTTCGACGACGCGTATTACGAAATCGTTATTTGCATCGTAATGCGAGTCGTATGCGAGCCGTATTTTAACGTCGTATCACGCATAAAAACAAAAACGAATAAAAATACAATTAAGCAGACTTGCATGCCAGCACTCCACAACCGCAACCTGTTCAATTTTACCGGGGCTTACCCCGCGATTAACAGAGAGTGCCTAGACGCGCTAGAGTTCATTGAAGACATTGACCCAAAGAGAAAATTGAAAATGTAAATCCCAGCCCAGGCGCCCCTATCTTAGCTTTAAGAACCAGAAAAATGAAATGTATATACCCCCATCATGAATATGAAAAAACACAACATGCAAGAACCCCGATAACGAAAATTTCTTGATCAATTCTGAAAATTTCAACACAAGTTCGAAAAAATGAAACAGACATGTGACCCAGCCAAAAATTCTGAAAATGTTAATTCAATTGAATTCTCTATTATTTACATACAAAAAAGACAAAGAAAAGTGCATAGATTTCATTCATGCAGCAGAATAACAAGAATTTGACAAGAATGACAAGAATTTCAGGCAAGAATCGGCCAAATCTAGACCTTTTATTGCCTCCAGAATCTAGGTCCAGATTTGCGAAATATTTGACCCATGGCATAGAAAAGAATGTTATGCAAGAATTGGTAAACTCGGGACCTATTATTACACCCAGAACCTGAGTCAAGATTTGGTGCTTTATGCGGACGCAGATTTGCCTAAGACTAATTGACCAAGTGTCGTGGAGAAACTTCGGCCAGTCTTGGCCCAGTCTGCTCCTAGTTGGTTTTCCTTTTTACCGACCGAGTTCCGAAAACGTCGTATCAAACATTTACTTTTACGTTTTGGAAAAAGGAGATAACAAATCGAGCAGTCATTAAATTAAGAATCAATCTGTAAGAGGATTTTTCATTCGGTCAATTAAACTCGCGGTTAATGAGAAATTAAATTTCCGCAACTCGTTCGGTAAGAAAAAGCTTAAGGACCCGAACAAAACAATTTGCAAATCGCAGGCCAACACAACCCGGAATTAACTGGGCACCCTGCGCTCTTCCCGAATCGCGGATTTAATTTTTCCCGCTACAACAATCTTGGACGAAAGTCTGGGTTGCGCCGTTTGGTTCGCGAGTCGAGGAGAAGGAACGTTAATTGACGGAACGTACGATTCGAGCTGTCGAATCCTGCTTTTCGGCATGGGAGCGGACGAACGTTTGGGGGGTTACATGCGCCACCGAACGACCTTGACACATCGAGGCTGTGGCGCTTTATCGGAAGAACTGGAGCGCGAAATTGCCCGGATTTCCTCGCGAAATCTTGGCAGGTACGACAGGGTCAGCGCGGATCATGGGAAACAGCCCAGATTTCCGTTATTGGACGAAAACATCGTCGACTTCGCAAGGAATCTGCGACTTTGGGAAAGGTTCGAGACATTTTTTTTCTTTTTAAATTGATACTCGATGGAAAATTAAAGAGAGAAATAGAAAAATATATTTTCAAATTTTATAAAAAGGTTATGAAAATATGAAAAAATTTCATATCAAATATGAGAATGTATTGGGTTTCAGATGCTACCCAACGGAAAAAATGGAATGTGGTTTCGGGGACAAATTGTTGCTTCGATTAGCGGCGATAAAGTTGAATCTTCGTCGTGCTGCGAATTTGCCGAAACGAGCTTTTCAATTTGGTTCGCGTATCGCGGCTTCCAAGGAAAATGCGAAACACGTTTCGACTCGTTTGTGAAACATTTTTGGTAAACAAAGAAATGTTGTGAAAAAAAGGATAAGAAATACGAGATTATTATTAAAAAAATTTATAGATCGCATAATTCTTTCTCCTATTACCTGAATCTGTCGCGATAAAACGCGAATTTTGCGAATACGTAAATGATTCGAAACCAAGAATTAGTATAGGAGACAATTGAGATCAGAAATGAATTGTTTTTTTCACTGTCTTGAAAATTGCAGCAATGTTTGTTCGAATAATCATGTAGCTCTATGGAATGAAGAATAAGGTAGTGAAACTAAACACGTAAAAAATCACACCAACCACGACGTCATGACTGATTTATTGATAACTCATTCCGTGAAGTAGGATAAGAATAAATAATACGACATCGACAATCGAAGCACCTGGAAAGACAAAAGTTTGAAAGTTAATCGAAAGAATATTGTCGATTGATTATGTATTCGGCAATTTCATTAAACGATTATGTATATGTTTGTAAGATATTATCTCAACCCGTTTGAATGTTTCCAATGACACGAAAAAGAATCCTCCAGCTGTCAACCCTTCGGTACGCTGACTCCTTGCAATTACTAATATGATACCTCTTTTTAATGTATTACTTGGAAAATCGTAAAATCTTGAAGAAAAGAAAGCATTTTGTACTGCTGCACTCGCCTGCGTAATTTTATCACACCAGAAAGTGCATAAGAACAGATACAGGCCATGTACGCAAAACCAAATGATTGCAGATTCTTTGCTATTCGCTGGAAAAAGCATAGTATTTACATGAAACGTCGAGTTTTACAAGCAACCCTAGCACTAAAAAATGAGCAAGGCATCGCATAAAAAATAGTACATTATGCTGCAAGGGAGAGAGGTGAGTGATTTCGATAAGGGTAAAGTACCGAAGCAAAATCACTTTTCTCCCAAACGGCATGCTATACTTTTTTTCCTGCTTGCGTCAAAATGACAACATTTTGAAGCGTGTTATAACTAGAGAGAAAAGGCACACATTTCATTTGTGTACGCTAAACGTGCATGTTGGATTGAGTGGTTGCGCCACTGTCCTTTTACTCCCTATAACGTGCCACTTTGCTCTCCAGGGAGCATGAGTGAGCAAATCACGTTACTACGCCTGCGCCGCTCACATATTTCGTCACAAATAAGATATGTGAGATTTCTCTCTCGTAGAACATGCTTTAAATGGGGCATTTTGACGCATGTGGGGAAAATATTGATATTTTTCATTTCTCTAAGCTCCATTTGCTGTTGGTACAGACGTCTGTTACTTCGGAAAATTGCCACCATTATACATAATGTAAAACTATATCCTAAAATATTGAGTAGAACATATACGAAGAACATTTCCTTCAATTTAGCGACAAGTAGCAATAATGTTTGATGTCGTTTAATACACCGTTTAAAGTTATTAAGGACACTCGCGATACAGTACTCGTCATATCTGGAGAGTATGTAAATTAGATTAAGGTGGAATACGGAACTATGTCACGCCCTATTTTATACATACATTAATTTGCACTCTAAATGCAAAATTCGAAACTGAGCTGATGCAATCATGAGAAACACTGCGGCATTGCACGCAGTACATACTGACATAGCCGTTATGAACGTACGTGTAATATTCTGTGACGTGCAATTTCACAATTAAGATAAAATCGGTTCAATCGGAAAACGTTCGGTTCGATTGCAATTTTTAGTAGTCCTTATTTGTTGATTAAACCATCAATCAAAGACTTTAGTTCACTTTGAACCAGACAGAATATACAAATTTTTTCGTATTATCTACGGCTTATTTTGATGAAACAAACCTGAAATACTTGGTACGAAGTATCATACACACAAACGACCCGTGAGCTAAATCCTAGATGATTTTCTGAATAATACTGAACACATTTAAAATAGATATCCAATAAAGTAGAAACTGAAACGTATTCGCAGTGAAAGACTATATATTTATGATCATCAATTATTTACTTCAAGTACGATTCGTGTCTATATATCAGACGATGAATATAAATTACTGTGCGAACTTACCAGTGTGATAAAAAACCTTAGAAAGGCTAATCAAGTCGTATGTACACAAACAGGTCCAATAGAGAATTAAGCTCACTTTGTCACATTTTTCCCTAATCAACTCGCTTTCATCAGTTTTTCTTCTACAATAAGTATCAAGTTGAGAATTTTCAAAGATGTCCACAATAAGTACTCTGTTGAGCAGAAATGAGCAGAACTTGAAAAATTCCACTGAACTAGTAACTATATTGTAAAGTTTAAAAAATTCTGGAAATAATGTCTGAACTCATCAATGAGGAATATTTTCGTATATTATGTGATTGCATGTATACCACGGAGCCGCTAAGTCTGTACGCTTCAAACTCTTTGTAAAAATAGTACATTGCAATTGAACGAGAGATAATAATATATCCTGCAAGTGAATTGTAAACTATTTGTCTACTATTTTTGTTGTGAATCCAAAGTCCTGAGATTTTCATTTGAAACCGCATCAATGATAAGGCCAACATCTTCTCATAAGGGAGCAAAACAACTACTGAGAATATCGAAGGAGTCTCGTTACCTTCCAAACGAATTCCGATAAAGCGAATCAAACAGGATGCATTTTTAATGTTGAAAATATGCGACGAGCTGGTTTTTCTTCGATTCAACTTTTTCGTCGTTCCATATTATATACGACACTCTTCAAGTAGTAAATAGTATATCTTTTTTTACTTGCATGTTAAACCATCGCTATTGTTTAATTTTTTTATAATTCATCCATTACAGTTATTCGGACTGTTACAATCAAGAATCGTCGCAACCACAGGCTTTTTTTCCTACAGAAATCGCGAAAACGTGAATAATTTGAAACCAAGGATTAGTATAGTAGCCAGTTGAGATTAAAGATGAATTGTTTTTCCACTGTCTTACCAAGTTCAGCACTGTTTGTTCGAATGATCATGTAGCTCTATGGAATAAATAATTAGAAAGGGAAACAACATGCAGAAAACCAAATTAACAACGACTTCATGACTAATTTATTGATAACTCATTACGTGAAGTAGGATAAGAATAAATAATACGATATCGACAATCGGAGCAACTGGAAAGAGATTGGTTTGAAAGTACATCGAAAGAATGATTGATTATGTATTCGGCAATCATATTAAGCGATTATAGATTTTTGTGAGATCGTATTATCTTAACCCTATTGAATGTTTCCAATGAAACGAAATAGAATCCTCCAGCTGTCAACCCTTCGGTACGCTGACTCCTTGCAATTACAAATATGATACTTCTTTTTAATGCATTACTTGGAAATGCGTAAAAACTTGAACAAATTAAAGCATTTTGTACTGCTGCACTCGCTTGCGTGATTTTATCACACCAGAAAGTCCACATGAACAATAACATGACAAACCCAGGAATTCTCTTAATTACTTTTTTTTTTGTTTCTTCTGGAAAAAGCATAGTAATTACACGAAGAGTCGATTTTTTTCAAGCAACCCTAGAACTGAAAAAAGAGCAACGCATCACATAAACTCATTGATATTTTTCACTTCTAGGCTCTAATTTGCTATTGGTACAGACGATCCTCTGCTAGGAAATTTGCTGCACTCATACATAATTTAATACTGAATACTGGAATATTGAATAGAAAAAACACAAAATACATTTTCTTCAATTTAGCGACAAGTAGCAATAATGTTTGATGTCGTTTAATACACCGTTTAAAGTCATTAAGGACATTCGCAATACGGTGATCGTCATATCTGGAAAGTATGTAAATTAGATTAAGTTGAAATACGGAACTATATCACCAACTTCTCTATGCATACATTAATTCAAACTCTAGACGCAAAATTTCGAACTGAGCTGTTGCAATCATGAGAAACATCACGACATTGAATTGAGCACCTAGTGTCATTGTCAGTTTCATACTATTTCCAATCACCTGGGAAGTGCAAATTCACAATTAAGATAAGATCGGTTCAATCGGAAAACGTCCTGTTCGATTGCAATTTTTAATAGTTTTTATTCGTCGATTAAACCATCGAAAATCGAAAAAAGATTCCAGTTCGCTTTGAACAAGACAGAACTTATAAATTTATTCGAATTTGAATCGGCTTTTTTTATGGAACAAACCCAAAATTCAAAGTCCAAGAGTCTGTACACATAAACGACACATGAACTGATTCCTAGATGATTGTCCGAATGGTACTTAACACAATTCAAATGGATATCGAATAGACCATAAACTAAAACGCATTCGCAGTCAAAGAAAATCTATTAATGATCATTAATTATCTATTTCCAGTACGGTTCGTGTCTAAATTAGAAGATGGAAATAAAGTACTGTGCGAACTCACCACTGTTTATAACAATCATTAGAATGCTAATTGAGTCGTATGTCCAATAGCCGGTCCCATAGAGAATTAAGCACAGTTTGTCACATTTCGCCAAAATTAACTCGCTTTCATCAGTTGTTCTTCCACAATAAATATCACGTTGAGAATTTTCAAAGATCTCCACAATGAGTAGTCTGTTGAGCAGAAATGTGCAGAACGTAAAACATCCCTCTAAATTTAAATAAATATTGTAAAATCCAAAAACATTGTTCTGGAAGTAATGTATGAACTTATCAATTAGGAATAGTTTCGTATATTGTGCAATTGCATGTATACCACGAAGCCTGAAAGTCGGACCACTTCATAATCTTTGTAAAAATAGTACGCTCGCAATAAATGAATGATTATAATATATCCTGCAAGTGAGTTGTAAACTATTTGTCTACTTTTTTTATTGTCAATCCAAAGTCCTGAAATTTTCATTTGAAACCGCATTAATGATAAGACCAACATCTTCTCATAAGGAAGTGAATCAACTACTGAGAATATCGAAGGAGTCTCGTTACCTTCTAAACGAATATCGACGTAGCGAATCGAACATGATGCATTTTTAATGTTGAAAACATGGTTCAAGCTTGTTTTTTCTTCGACTTGTCGAAACACGTTTCGACTCGTTTGTGAAACATTGTTTGGAAATGAAGAAATGTTATATATGAAAAAAAGGATGGTAAAAATAAAGAGATTTTTATCGAAAGAATTTATGAATGGCACAATTATTTCGCCTTTCCCTAAATTTGTCGCGATATTACGCGAATTTGGCGGATACGAAGATGATTCAAAACCAAGAATTAGTATGGTAGACAGTTTAGATCGAAGATAAATTGTTCTTTTTACTGTCTTAGAAATTGCAGCAATGTTTGTTCGAATTATCATGTAGCTTTATGGAATAAATAATAAGGCAATGAAACAACCCGTAAAAAACCACACCAACCACGACTTCATGACTGATTTATTGATGATTGATTTTCGTTGCATAGGGTAAGAATAAGTAATACGAAGTCGTCAATTGGAGCACCTGGAAAAACATTGGTTCGGAAGTTGATCGAAAAAATATTGTCGATTGATTATGTATTCGACAATTTCATTGAACGATTATGTATGTTTTTAAGATCGTATTATCTCAACCCGTTTAAATGTTTTCAATGACACGAAGAAGAATCCTCCAGCTGTCAATCCTTCGGTACGCTGACTTCTTGCAATTACTAATATGATACTTCTTTTTAATGCATTACTTGGAAAATCGTAAAATCTTGAAGAAAAAAAAGCATTTGATACTCCAGCACTCGCCTGCGTGATTTTATCACACCAGAAAGCGCATATAAACAGTTGCAGGCCATTTTGACAAAACAAGTAAAAACCTCCAAATTTGCTTATCTCTGGAAAGAGCATAATATTTAGATGAAACGTCGATTTTTTAAAGCAACCCTAGAACTAAAAATCGAGCAACGCATGACATCAACAAAGTTATATTTTTTATTTTTAAGCTTTATTTGCTGTTGGTACAGACGTCTATTACCTCTGTAAACTATTACCATCATACATGATTTAACACTGTATCCGAAAATAGTAAATAGAAAATATCCAAAATAGAGTTTATTTAATTTAGCGACGGACAGCAATAATGTTTGATGTCGTTCAATACACCGTTTAAAGTCATTAAGGACAGTCTCAATACGGTGATCGTCATATCTGCAAAGTATGTAAATAAGGTTAGGTTGGAATACAGAACTTTATTACGAATTTTTCTAAATATACATTAATTTAAACTCTGGATGCAAAATTTCGAACTGAGCTGATGCAATCACGAGGAACACTACGATATTGCTATAAGTACATATTGACATCTCCGCAATGAAATAATACCCAGTTTCCTGTGACGTACAATTCCACAATCAAGATAAGATCGGTTTAATCGGGAAACGTTCGGTTCGATTGCAATTTTCAATAGTCTTTATTCGTCGATTGAACCATCGAATACAAACAAAAAGACTTTAGTTCACTTTGAATGTAACAGAATTTATAAATTCATTCGTATTCAAATCGGCTTTTTATATGAAACAAACCCAAAATACATGGTACAAGGAGCTGTATACATAACCGACACATGAGCTGATTCCTTGATGATTTTCCGAATCGTACTGAATACAACTCGAATAGATGTTCAATAGAGGAAGAACTAAAACGTTTTCGCAGTGAAAGAAAATCTATAAATGGTCATCAATCATCTTCGTCAAGTGCGATTGTTGTCTAAATTAGGAGATGAAAATATAGTACTGTGCGAACTCACGAATGCGAACAACAATATCATCAAGTTGATTGCTGACTAAGCCGAAACAGGTCCAATAGAGAATTAAGCCCAGTTCGTCACATTTTGCCCAAATTAACTCGCTTTTATCAGTTTTTCTTTCACAATAAATATCAAGTTGTAAATTCTCAAAGATGTCCACAATGAGTACTCTGTTAAGCAGCAATGTGCAAAACGTGATACAATCCAGTAAACGATAAAAAATATAGTAAAGTCCATAAACAGTATACTGGAAGTAGTGTCTAAACGTATCGATCAAGAATATTTTCGTGTATTATGTGATTGCATTTATACCAGTAAGCTGTAATGTCGATACGATTCAACTTCTTTGATGTCTTTGTGCACTCTCATTAAATTTGTGATAACAATGTATCCTGCAAGTAAGTCGTAAATCATTTGTCTACTTTTTTTATTATGAATCCAGAGTCCTGATATTTTCATTTGAAACCGTATCAATGATAAGGCCAACATTTTTTCATCAGGGAGCGAATAAACTACTGAGAATATTAGAGGAGCCTTATTTCTTTCCAAATAAATATCGACGGAGCAAATCAAACATGATGCATTTTTAATGTTGAAAATATGTGACAAGCTTGTTTTTTCTTCGACTTAACTTTTCCGTCGTTACATATTATGTATGACACTCATCGACTATTAAATTGTACACCATTTTCAACTTTTCCCACATGCTTAGCCATTTATATTGTTCAATTCTTTGTAATTCATTTATTACAGTTATTTAGACTAATACTGTCAAGGACCGTCGCAACAACAGGCTTTTCCTTCTACAGAAATCGCAAACGCGTAAATAATTCGAAACCAAGGATTAGTGTGGTAGACAATTAAGTTCGAAAATGAACTGTTTTTCCACTGTCTTAAGTTCCAGCAATGTTTGTTCGAATAATCATGTAGCTCTATGAAATAAATAATGAGGTAGTAAAACAACATGCAAAAAATCACACCAAACACGACTTCATGACTGATTTATTACTGATTACTTGCAATTGCGTAGGATACAAATAAATAATACGATATCGTCAATTGGAGCACCTGAAAAGACATCGGTTCGGAAGTAAATCGAAATAATATTGTCGATTGATCATGTATTCGGCAATTTCATTGAACGATTATAAATGTTTGTAAGATCGTATTATCTTAACCCATTTAAATGTTTCCAATGACACGAGAAAGAATCCTCCAGCTGTCAACCCTTCGGTACGCTGACTCCTTGCAATTACTAATATGCTACTTCTTTTGATTGCATTACTCGGAAAATCGTAAAATCTTGAACAAACCAAAGCACTTGACACTGCTGCATTCGCCTGCGTGATGTTATCACACCAGAAAGACCATAAGAACAGTTCCAGGCCAACCGCACAAGCCTCATAAATTCCCTGTCTTTTCTGAATCTCCTCTGGAAAAAACCTAATATTCACATAAAACGTCAATTTTTTCAAGCAACACTAGAACTTAGAAATAGGCAATGCATCACATAAAAATTGAGATATTCTTTATTTCGAGGCTCTATTTGCTATTGATACTGACCAAGCTTCCTACGCGGTGTGTTCACACACACACATAAGTGAACACTGGATCCTGAAACGATAAATAGGAGATATAGAAAATACAGTTTCTTTAATTTAGCGACGAATAGCAATAATGTTCGATGTCGTTTAATACACCGTTTGAAGTCATTAAGAACAGTCGCAATACGGTGATCGTCATATCTGGGAAGTATGTAAATAAGATTCAGTTGGAATACGTAACTATATCACAAACTTTTCTATACATACATTAATTCGAACTCCAGACGCAAAATTTCAAAGTGTGCTGATGCAATCATGAGAAACACTACGACATTCATTTTAGAACATGCATGCATTGCTCGTTTTAAATAATTCCCAATAGTCTGTGACGTACAAATTCACAATCAAGATAAGATCGGTTCAATCGGAAAACGTTCGCTCAGATTAAAAATTTTAACAGTTTTTATTTGTCGATGAAACCATCCAATATAAAAAAAAAATTTAGTCTACTTTGAATAAGACAGAATTTATAAATTTATTCGTATTTAAATCGGCTTATTTTTATGAAACAAACCCAAAATACATGGTACAATGAGCTGTATACATAACCGACACATGATCTGATTCCTAGATGATTTTTCGAATTGTACTGAACAAAATTCAAATCGATCTTGAATAGAGGATGAACTAAACGTAAAATCTATTAATTATCATCAATCATTTACTTCAAGTACGATTCGTGTCTAGATTAGGAGATGGAAATAAAGTACTGTGCGAACTCACCAATGTTAAGGAAAAGTTGAAAAATGCTTTCGTTGGCTAACCACAAACTGGTCCCGTAGAAAATTAGGCTGAGTTTGTCACATTTTGCCCAAATCGACTCGCTTTTATCAGTTCTTCTTTCAAAAGGAATATCGAGTTGAGAATTCTTAAAAATGTCCACAATGAGTACTCTGTTGAGCAGCAATGTGCAAAACGTGATACATTCCAGTGAAATTGAATAAATATTGTACAGTCCATAAAAAATAGTCTGGAAGTAATATCTGAACTTATGAATCGGGAATATTTTCGTTTATTGTGTGATTGCATTATTACCAGTAAGTCTTCATATCGATACGTTTCAAAATTTTTGATTACTATATGCACTACCATTAAATATACGATAGCAATGTACCCTGCAAGTAAGTTGTAAACTATTTGTCTACTTTTTTTATTGTCGATCCAAAATCCTGAGATTTTCATTTGAAACCGCATTAATGATAAAGCCAACATCTTCTCATAAGGAAGTGAATCAACTACTAAGAATATCGAAGGAGTCTCGTGACCTTCTAAACGAATATCGACGAAGCGGATCAAACATGATGCATTATTAATGTTGAAAACA
>JABFQM010002339.1:0-15515 GCA_022816865.1 Zelostemma sp. ZL-2020 | reverse complement strand
TCCGAATTGATGAATAACACGCCCAATAGTTCGGGGCCTTTAGTTCGTAAAGTTTAATTTGTTAAAAAAGTCTAATACATTTTTTTCAAAAAATGATTTTTGTCATGTTGAATGTTCTCGATCGAGCAATTCCTGTAAAATAATATAATCCCACTCAGAATTTCCGCTGATTTGATTAAATTCGAGCGATTATGTTTATGTTTCATATCTTCGATGTGTTCGCTTCAGAATTCTCATGTGTTTTCTTCAGAATTCTAGAAAAACGCAGAAAAAATAAATAAAAAAATAAGAAAAATACTTCAAAACATTACAAAACAATTTATTTTCATCTCAATCAATTAATACATTTTGCAACTATTAAAATATTGTGTTGTTTGCATAAAATTGCTGTTGAATGTTCAAGTTGAAAAAGTTTGTTTCATCCCTGAAAACACCGCTGCCACAAAATTTTCGCGCACCTGAGTTCGCGATTTTGTGTTAAATTTGTGTAAACGGTCAAGACAATTTTTTCTTTTTTTATTTATTCGCGTGAAAAACCCAACGAAAAATTTACCATCTTTTTGGTAATCGAGTGCTAAGATGTAACAAAACATTGAGGTGTGCAATTAAAAATTTTTTTAAAAAAAATTCAGCAGGATTTAGAATGTATCACGATAATGATTCGACTTCGGTCACATATTTTTCGTTATTTTCTTTAGTTTTGCACGCGCTCACTTTTATTAAATCAACAAAATCTATTTTCCGAGTGACCAGTTCCACGCCTATCAAATAATTACAGAGGATGATCGGCGTGCTTCCTTTCAGCAATTTTTTCCAGTAAAAATGTTGAAAATAAGGGACCTCACTACTTATCCATTTTTCTGGGGAGTCTTGCAATCGATATCAAAAATCGATCTTTGAGAGTAAAAAATCGATCTTTTAAAAGATCGATTCAGAATCGCACATTCCTACTACTCGATTTTAATCGGACGTAAACTCGCATCCCAAAACAACATGGCCGTTCTCTCTCGCGAGTTGTCAAACTTTTGACGTTTCTCTTCATAGATATTGCGCTCTAAAAAAAAGATATGACTTAATCAACTTTTCTAATTATTCCGCGATATAAAAAAACGCGTGTGATGGAGTTTAAATCGCGGAACTTGAACGCAGCGCGTCGCGTGACACGGGGACCGTTCGCTGACTCGATACAAAGGATTCGAGACGCAAATTTTCGGGAATGCAGTCGCGGGCACTGCGCACCGGGTTCCTTTTACTCGCTGTAAAGTACACGGTGCTCGGTTTTTTCGCGTGGCGTTGCTTAAATCGCCGCCCAGATATTCGCAAAACGCGGTCGAATTGACGAAACGCGGGGGATTTTCATCGAGCCATTTTCACGTGAGTCATACATCGTTCCGAAAACAACGAAAACCAGAATTTTTGAAATTTATATTCCGATGTTCCCCGCAGGAATTTTTCATCCCGGACGAAATGTATGGCGACGGCGAACTCGAGGTTTCCGAGGGCTGGCGTCAAGTCCGGGACCTCAGCACGACGGACCCCAACATCAGCGCCGCGATTCAGGAAGAAGAGCACTTCTGCAAGCTCATTTTGTACAAAGAAATCCAAAACTCTAGGTACTTTCACTCGGAACCAAAAAAAACGACATTAGAAGCTGAAATTCAATGTTTTTCAGAGTAAGGATATGGGACGTGGTGATTCTGATCCCGAACCTGATATTCCTGCTCTTCGTAGTCCTGAGATTCAACAGAGCAAGGCTGAAACTACGAGCGACGAGCAGTCCCATATACCTAGCTTTTTACGGCCTCGTAATTTGCAACGTCGTGATCTCCGTGATACGATGCGGCGTGTCGATGACCGTAAACTCCACGACGACGTTTGGCGGGAAATCCGATAAAATTCTCTGGGTCACGGTCAGGTTTTTCTTACTGGCCACGGAAATGAGCGTGGTGATATTCGGCTTAGCCTTTGGTGAGTTACGTTCAACTTCCCAGGATGTTGGGAAATGAACTGAAATCTGGGTTTTTGTTCCAGGCCACTTGGACAGTCGTTCCAGCATTCGCAGGGTACTCCTGGCGACGTCTTTTATAGCTCTCGCGTTCACGATGACCCAGGGTACTCTGGAATTGGTCCTTCCAGACGACACGTTCCATATACCCAGCAGGGATTTGTATGTTTACGGCCATGGTGGTATGGTGTTCTGGTTCTGCAGTAGCATCGTTTTCACCCTGGTATAAAAACTACCCCGAAAGACATGTTTGTTCGATAATTTTACTAATGGCAAATTCTTGGGTTTCAGATATACTTATTCATATTGATTCTACCTTGGACAAGGTTACGAGACAGACTAGCATTGCCAAGTGAGTCGCGTTAAAAATTGTTATTTATAGACGAGAACCGACATTGAAGTTACAATTTTTCTTTCCAGCTCGAAAAAGTTTCTACATCTACGCCGGCACTTTAGCGACCTTGGATTTCGTGCAGTCGATCGGAGCCGGACTTTTGAACTACACGCAAGACCCCGTGGGACTTTGCATCGTCGACGTCACGGCTGTGATTTACCTGACATTGTTTACCCCGTTGGTCTACCACACTTTCCTCTCGGCAGTTTTAGGGTACAACGAATTAAAAAGAAATTGTAAAAGTAGCGAGACGTTGAAAAATATCGTTTGTTCCAGAGTTTCGCAACCGTCGTTAATGTTCTCGTACAAAGCGCAGATGGACGATGCGATGGACGAGGACACGGTGTCGTTGCCGCACCAGCAGAGCTTCTCCTCATTAAAGACCGACAGCGATTACATTTATCAGGTCCATACTCCATCTATTCACATGCCATTGTATGATTCCGACGCCCCGAAACAACCGACGAAGGCTCCTTTGACGAAATCTAAGAAATACCGTAGAACGAACGATAGTCGCTACAATTCCCACGTCTCGTTGTACAATACGTCCCCGAGCATGAAAGGTTTCTCGCGATTCTGCGCCCAGAAAAGCACCTCCGACCTGGAGCAGTATTCTTCCCTGAAACCGCGTTCCCGCGCGAATTTGCAAAGCAGCACGCCGGAGTTGAGCTTTCACGAGGCTCGCGCGAAAGAACCGCTTCCTGGCACGTCCAACGACACTGCCAGCAATTTCCAGTACCGTCCCAAGTCCAACGACAGCAGTGCCAATCTTTTTTCCAAATCGAACTCGAGCGGTTTAGAAAAGACGAGGTCGCCGTCGCTCGAGCACAGCTTGCACAGCATCCTCGACGAGACGAAAAACGACGAAGAGACGAGGGAACAGCCGGGCGGTTTGAGCGATTATCTGCAGTCGTTGGGCTCCGGGAAAAGCAGCGATCGCGGTTCCTCTTCCGTAAAAAGCGAGCCCTTGTAAATTACCGGGAACGTAAGATTTTGTTGTTGTTGTCAAGTCTCGAACTTGTGGACATTTTGATAAAGTTTTGGGTAAAGTTTTCGAGTTTCTAGTCAGGAATTCGTTTGGGAACGAAGCGAGGATATTTGGGATTTATCGATTTTCACGTAGTGCGTATTAATGTTAAGAATATGATTTATTATACGTTGTTTTCGTCGTGTATGCGTTGTATGTTACCAAAGAGGCTTGTATTATTTTTATAGAAAATTACCCGAGTACGCCGGTATTCGAATAATAAAGGTACATGATTAACATCTTTGTTATTATTGCATTCTACGGCATCCAAAGTTTCAAGAAAGTCGAGTTCATTTTTCATGAGTTTGGCATATTTGGATCTTTAAACAAAGCTGAGTTTCGCACCTGGGGTGCATTTTTTTTGCAGAATCACAGCGTCTACGACTCGACCCAGTTCGACACGAACGTCACCCCCGTCAACCCCTTGTACGCCGCGTCGCTTCAGAGCCCGGACAGCATCGACAGTCAAGAGATTCAAAACCAAAACGGATACCAACAATGAACGTGTTTTGCGAAAAAAAAGAGAGATCGATGTAGATTTTTTGTAGCTCGACCGTAACTACAGTTCGCGGATTGTGAGGTCGAAAACGAATCTAGTCTTCTGTAAGCAACGATAGTTAGACCTAAATTTCATTGGTTGTGCGAAAAAAAAAAATGACGGAAAAGTCGCGACTTTTTTTTAACGAAAGAGACAGTGCGATGTATGTTTTCTTCGAAATATTGAATTGTAAAAAGTATGTTTCTTTCCGTTCTGAGTGTTCCGAGTTGAATTTCCGATTTTTTCGATGAGGTCAATAAAACGGACGCGGTTGTGGAGTTGAATTATCCGTCCTTTGTCAATAAACAATAAAATGATTCGGAACACGCAGTCCTTGGAATGAAAGAAAATGGAAGTATCGAAAGTGTTGATAAAAAGTATTAAAAACGCGATCGATATAACGAAGTAGAGTAAAATTAGTAATTAGAAATTAGCGACGTAATAAATATAAAATTAGCGAGGCAATTATCAGTACTGGTTCGAGATGTTTGTGATTATTCGTACGAAACCATTAATATTTTAATATTTTTGCATACGAAAATACAGCGAGGAATTGAGAAAAAAGGAATCGATAAATTCGCCAATTTCGAAATTCTCAGCGAATTAGCGCGATGCGAAAAAATGTGTGCGTTGTAAATGAACACTGTAAATAAATAACTTATGTAAAGCGACGAAAAACGTGCAATTCGTGACGCAAAAACCGCAAAAAGAAACGCAACTTCGAGAGGAATCATAATTCAGAGATGAGTATGATAATACTTACTTTTTATAGCACTTCTGTGCCAAGAGCAATAAATATTGATGAAGTATTTTAATATGTAATGCATTCTCGCAGCTACAATAAGACAACTCGACGCGGCATTACTTACGTCAATGATCGTAATAGCTTGTCGTAATTGTAACAAAAAACGACGTAATTTTCAGTAATAAAAACGTTTCTTTTCCAACTGAACATACTTTTTTGTTCTCATTTTCCGACACGGCTTCAACTTCCCCAGAAAAAACATGCTAAACGCCGAAAAATACAAAATATCCATGTTTTTCCATTCTTTCGATATTTTTATTTTATTGATTATAACTTTTCCATATTTTTTTCATTTTTTCGCATCATTTCCGACTTTTTTGCGTTGCAAAATTATCGCTTTTTTTATCAATAGTTACTAAAAACGATTAAAGTTGTAATAAAATGGGAAAAAAAGCCATAAAATCTCGATTAATTTTGTCCAAAAGTCATAACTTGATAAATATCCCATCAAGTTTAAATAAAATTAGAATTTGTTTCAATGAAATCCGGAGTCTAAATAAATAAATACCGGAAATGCCGGATGCATTAATTAGAGATCAGGCTAAAAATAAAACAGCTCGAAACCCGATGAAAATGTTCGAAAAACAACTTCCATTCGATAAAAATTCGATCGCGATCGGATAAAAAGTCCCCTGAAAACGTCGGATCGGCTATGAATAAAGATGATCGTTCATTGGAACCCGTTTTCATCGCGAATATATTCCAAATTATGCAACCGTTTTTTCTCCGACCTCGCGATCGTACATCGAATCCGTTTAAGAGATGAAGTCAATCGCTCCAAGAAAAACTGTTACAACTTGGCTCGAGGTGGAAAGTTCAGTTCCCACGAACTCCGGACGGAGTCATCGTCGCATTCGAGAGCTTTCAAATCTTCTAGATCTGCAAAAAAACGAAGAAAAACGTCGTTGAAGCGTCGACGTTCGCGCGATTCTTCGAGAGTTACCGCGGCTTTCGATGTATTTTTTCAATGGGACGTTTAGCGCCGAAGCGGGAACGGCCAGGTTCAATCTGGGACGAGTCGTGAGATTTATCGGGCAGATAACGTTGCAAACGACCATGCCCAATACTTCTCCCGATGGCCAACGAACGATCGGACCACCGCTGTTTCCACTTTGCACGCAGCAGGTCGCGTGAATCGCGCTGGCCGAGATTTTGGCCACGTTTCCCAGGCTGATACTCGGAGATTTCGGGGAAAATGGGAAGCCCAAAACCGCCACGGATTCACCTGAATCACGCAATTTCCATTAAGATTATTCATTGATTCGATCTTTTCTTTTTCGAGAAAAGATCGACGTTTTTTTAGAGGTTTAAGGTAGTTGGAGCGCTGCGTGTTAGTCAAGCGAAGGTTCGTCATTGATGAATGAAATATACATATTTTTCGCCGTAATGAGCAGTTTATCAATGTTAATTAGTAATTATAACGCCGAAAGAACGTAATTATTGCCGTATTTTTTGGCAAATTATGCACTGGAATGAAATCGAAGTGCCAATTTGGTTATGTTTCCTATTGTGCCGCGAAATTTGAAAATCTCAAAGAATACAAGACTGCACCGTTTTTTCGAACATTGAAATTGTTTTGTCATTGCAATAAAGGCTCAGGAGCTCTTTAGACATTACTTCGAGATGTTTTGAAGCGATTTTTCCATTTATTACGATGTATTTACGAGTGTAATTGTTCGACGCTTTTGCGCATGACAGGAAGCGACGGCCATGGCTACATTTACGGCTGCTACATTTCGAGATTTTATTCAACAAAACTTGCGATATTTCTCTGAAATGCCTGGTGACGTACAAATTTTAAAATTTCATGACATTCTAGGATATTGAAAGTGCAAGAAAAACCGTAGTTCGGCGATTGAAAATATTGCAATGACTACGTATTTCCTCGAAATCAGAGTTTTCTCATAAGAGGTTATGTTAATTTTCGCTTCTGAAAAACATTAATTTATTTAAAAAATGCCTGGTGACTAGGGTTTTTTAAATTGCCAGGTTCAAGTTTATACTCTCACACTGCTAATTTGAGAATTTGGGTACTCGTTCATATTTAATTCTAATGGCGCTCCAACTACCTTAAGAGGAGTCTGTAAACTATTTTTTCCGGCTTCAGTTTCGGATGGAAATCGTTTAGAAAAGCTAGAAAAGTCGTAATTGAAGCGAGGGGAGGATTAATTAATAGAGGAATGATTCACCTTGAAACGCGGGGTCGCTATCGATGACGGCATCTCGCAACGAGAGGTCCATTTTCTCCGGGTCGATCTTTAGAACGGCCACGTCGTACGGCATTGCATCGGGCGTCGCGTATACCAGAATCGCGTCCGCGAGCACGCTCTCGTTATCCTTACGCAGAAGAACCTTGACGTCGCTGCGCGCCGCCTGCAACATTGCCCTTGGTTTTTCTGGGTTCGAACTTTCGTTGATCGGAGATATTCGAAGAGCTTCATTCCCGAAGATCGCGCCGTTTTACAGCATTTTTGTATCGTTTTCGCGAGGGAATTTCGTAAGCTTTTCGAATCTCTTCCTTTTCTCGACACTAACGTGTTTCACGACGTGCGAGCACGTCAAAATAATGCCGCTTTTCTTATCGATTACGATGCCAGTTCCCCAGCTCGAGCCGCATCTCACGGCGACCACGATTTTCGTAACTTTTTCTAAAAGTACATAAAAACTTTGACGATTATCGCAGACCAGAATTTTCGCATTCGCGAAAGTTACCGAAATCCGCGGTTTCTGCGATCGACGAAACTTCGCTTTCGTCGTTCAGTATTCGGCTCAAGGAAGGTCTCATGTTTGCGGCGAAGGTGTAACCTTGCGCTTCGTCGTGCAGCAGTGAAATAATCAAACCGGAAATGTATTTACGCCCGCTGAAAGTCCACGAAAGCGCGGCGTTACAAGATTTCATGCACGCCTTCGACACTGCTACGAATTTCCCGGATTTTTCTAGGCCTCGAAATTTCTTAGCGCGAGATTCTTCTCCAAAATAATTTTAAAAGCGCGAATCCGATTAGAATAATCAGTTTTTTCACTCTAAAAAGTAAAAAAACTCATTTCACTTTTTGCAACGTGAAAAAAATTTGTAAACGAATTCTAAAATTTTTTTTCAATGTCTCCACTTTTCTGGAGTGAAAATCCGGCTCGAAAAACATGCAAAGAGAAGCCTGATGGATGAATGATTCGTTCGGTTAAAAAACAAAGGTTGTATTTCGACACTGTCGCTCGTTTCGAAACGGAAAACGAATGTTCAATGTTACGCAATGAAAGTTGGTTTACTCCTCGCGCGTGACGTAAATGGGAGCACCCTCGGAGCCGGGAATGGTACAAGCGTCACTGGTGAAGAGACATCCTTCGACGCCGACGACGTTACTGATTATTCCGCGACTCACGGAATTGAAGAAAAGCGGAGATCCGAAAGGCGTAGACACGACTTCCGCATTAGAGCCTATCACGGGAAGACCCAGGTAATCGTAAAACCGCTCGAGAACTTTCTTCGCCTCGAAGATGTCGCCCGCGTTCCTGAATTCCTCGATCTACATCGCGAAATTCAACGACAAAAAATTACGCATTTCACAAATCGCGAAGCGATTTTTCGAAAAGCCCTTCACAAACTCGCCACTCCCTTCAAGGTAAACTGGATCAACTTTCCAGTCTTGAAGAGATCAAAGGTCACAGTTCGCGCAGAAAAAAGCCATAATTATGGATGTATCGTCGATAAAATATTACAATCTTGATGAAACGTCAATCGAGTTATAATCAAATGTTAATTTAATTTCATTCAAACGCCGGCGAAGGTCGCGCTGGAATTTTAATCTTCGTTCGAATTTTAATTGATGCTAAATGGAACCATGATCAAATTTCGTTTCTCCGTGAGAAAATTCGAGATTTCGCACCTCGGAGTGCAGTTTTATCATCAAGAAAACAGGGCCCAGATGATTAGACCCAGTGACCCGAATCCCGGGGGCCCAACTTCGTGTCAGGTCGTCGAAGGTTTCTTTGAGCGAGGAACAGGTCCAGGCAATCGCGACCGAGCCTTCCGCGAAAGATTCGCCCGAAAAAAGCCGAAACGAAAGAGCGCCCGTAAATTCCGATGGGATGATGTTAAGCTTATCTGATTCCATAGTTTCCAGAAAGTTTGAGGCCGGTATCCCACGCGCCTTGGGATGCAAAGCGGTGCCGTGAGTCAGGACCCAATTTTTAGCGATTGCGACACCGGAACACCCGTGAGTCATCGTGGTCCCTTCGAATTCATAGGCATGAGTCACCAAAACACTTCTCAAGACTTTCACGGTTCCCATGATTCCTGGAAGAAACAATGTTAATTTTGCAAAACTTTTGCTATTTGTTCTTCATTTCTTCAAGATGATTCGTCCTTTCTTGTTGGATCTACAGCAGATGTTGATCTGGATCAATTTTAGTGGATTTGCTTTGATCTGCGGCGTTTGTTTATTTCTATGAATGATCATATCGGTAAATCTACTTGGATCTATTAGGATCTACATCAGATCTGTTGAGATCTATATTAGATTTACTAGAATCTATTGAGATCTCAGTAGATCTATAGCAAATGATCTCAATAAATGTTCTGAGATCTACAGCAGATGTTGATCTTCATAAATGTTTATCTCAGCAGATCTTCCGGATCTACATCAGATCTGTTGAGATCTATATTAGATTTACTAGAATCTATTGAGATCTCAGTAGATCCATAGCAGATGATCTCAATCAATGTTCATCTCGAAAGATCTACTGAGATCTACATCAGATCTTGATCTTCATAAATGTTTATCTCAGCAGATCTTCCGGATCTTCTAGGATCTACATAAGATCTGTTGAGATCTGTTGAGATCCATAGCAGATGATCTCAATAAATGTTCATCTCGAAAGATCTACTGCAGATCTTCCGGATCTTCTAGGATCTACATCAGCTCTGTTCAGATCTATATTAGATTTACTAGAATCTATTGAAATTTCAGTAGATCCATAGCAGATGATCTCAATAAATGTTCATCTCGAAAGATCTACTGAGATCTACATCAGATCTTGATCTTCATAAATGTTTATCTCAGCAGATCTTCCGGATCTTCTAGGATCTACATAAAATCTTTGAAGGTCCATTCAAATAATTCACGTCTTGGAATAAGTTACTCTGAATACAATGTGATATTTTGCAATAAAAACGTTAAAATTTGCGTCTTTTAGCGCAACAGATGGAAAGATGATTCCAAGACGATTCAGTCGAGAACTATATTTTTTCTCCACGTATTTTTAAAGAACGACCAAACTTTCGTTCCTTCGTAAAGTGGCAAACCACTGGGTTGCACAGTTGCCGGCTGATAATGAAACGAACATTTTTAATCGAACCTCGAGGGATCTGTTTATTGTTACGACGTATTAGATGGAAAAGGTGACAACTCGCTGCGGTGTAGATGGATCAATTTATCCGACGAGCTGCGAATGCACCATTGAAATTGGTAGCGCGCGTAATGCGATACGCGAGAACCACTTCTCGTATGCTCGATTACTACGCGAGCGATCAATACACGAGCTTGCGCGATCCTATCCGTGTAATCATCCATTTCATTATATAAATATATGAATTACACCTCGTGGACTGACTCAGTCATTGGAAAAATTGTCTGTTGTTTCAAGAAATTTATCGATCTCCAGTATAATAATCATAATTGAGATCAAAATCAAAATTTGTCTGGATACATTTAAAAATGACTTCATTTTTCAAGGTTTTGAATGATTTCCAATTGTCCATGCAAAAGAGGAATGCGACAAAGTTCCAAAAACGCCATTAAAATTGAGTGTAAATGTTTATTTTCCAAAAATCAAAAATTTGTTTTTTCCAATTTTCGAAAAAATATAACGACAATTTTTTATTTTGTTAACCACAGTTCCGTGAAAATAAAATTACGTTTTTGAAACTCGGTCGATGAAAAAGAGTTGACGGATTTGTTGTAATTTCTGGAAATGTTTCAAAATCGCCAAAAATCGGATTTCGAAAAGAATAATCTCGAAGCCTTGAAAAGGATGTTATTTTCATGAATTTATTGATAAAAAATCTCTATTGAATAATGATACATTCCTGATAAATCTACCAGCAATTTATTTATAAATTCCCTTGAATCGCAATCGTACGTGGACAGAATATTTTGATAATAAGAGATAAAAGACACTTCCTCGTATGAAGTTATTACGAATGACCTTACGTAAGAGCGTTTTATCAATTATAGAAATGAAAAAATGTGAAAAATATGCATGAAGCGTCGATTGCGTATTACAAATATCAAACGTGTTATTATTTCAAATGACAAAGGAGAATAAGAAGCGACATCGTACGCGAGTTATTTCATCGAACGGCTTTAATTGAGCAAGAACTCTCGTGCCTGGCAGCTCGCGTGTTCCCGCAGATATTTCATCTTCGGGAGCGAAAAGATATGCTGCATAATCGTGAGTCATCAATGACGCGGATCGAGTTCAGCGGGCAGGAAACGGGGGCAGAAAGGAATGATTCGGCGAAGAAACTGCTACGCGTCGCCTAAACTATTTACATTGTCAGGATTTTAATGGATGTATGTATGATTCTCTTCGAGAATTGGCCTTTTTATCGCGTCATTCAAGGGTCGCCACGTGTTCGATTCGAATGAATTTATTCCCAAGATACTCAGAAGTAGGGAAAAACTTTTTTTTCACGCGTGCACTTACGCGTATTTTGATTTCATACTCACAACATGTTGACGATGGATCGATGTTTTTTAATGCCCCGGAAACAGTTTTTCAATAAAAGTCGCTTTCAAGACAATATTTTGACTCTTTTTCGTCGCGTCAATTGGCTCGTGAAGAATGGCGTCTTTCAGTATAAATAAACTTTGTTTATTCTTTGCGTATTAAACGAAGGAAAAGTATTACGTCGATCCCAACATTTACGTCATTCGAAATTAATTTATTTAACCATCTCGAAGATTGCTTCCGTCTTAAAATTGCCGACATTCAAACAAAACAATTATTCTTTCGAAAATAGTGGAAAGCAATGATTTAAAATGCTATGAAATACGAGCTTGATAAATTTTTCATTCCATCAATTCAAGAATTTCGATGCGTGTCGCTTTTATCTTTTGCGTCTTGCCCTCATTTTCTTTTTACTGAAAATTACAAATTTTCATTCCCGATCTCGAAAAACGAAATTTCCGAACAAGGTCCTTCGAGCCGGATTCCAAATCTTTTGAAATCATCCGTGCAAACAAGACACGATTAAATATGCGACGTTGACCCAAGATTTAAAAAAAACCCACGCGTATCACGTCGCCAACAATATCAACCGATCAAGATTTCATCGCACATATCCGGGATAAGTCGAGTTGTGACTTTGGTAGGGAATAGCTGTTGATCGCGTAGACTTTTGCCTTTGAAAGGTCGATTCGTACGGGAGGGAAATCGCGCGATCGCGCGGCGAAGAGGGACTTTCCGTGCCGAGGCGTGTCCTGCCTTCTGGACTGGTTTTTGCTCCGATGTACTGGTAGACCGCTTGGCACCTCGACGATTATTATTCTTGTCTAGTCAACGAGATTCAAGGAATTCCGTTCTCCTCCGAGCGAACCGCTTGTCGATTGCAATCAGAAGGAGGTTATGCATCGAGAAAAGTCGCTCGAACGATTAAGAAGCCGAGGAAATTTTTTTTCCACTTCGCCCCGCCCAAGAATGTTCAAAGACTTTTAATCGGTCTTATTCCTTTTTTCTCTGCGTTTGTTTATGTTCATTTTTGGAGAGTACTCCAAGTCTTTTCTTACGAGGAACCAAGTTGGAATCGAAAAGGGTTGAAGATGAAATCGTAATCAGAAATTACAAAACTTTTAGCACTTTGAGTAAGAGAAACAAAAGAAACACTGAACCTAAAATAGGTTCAATCTCATTTTCGTTCGGGTATAGCTTGAGAAGTGTCTTTGGATTAAGATTCTTGGGTTAGTAAAGAACTCTAGGGAAGTAGTAAACACTGCGTCCGGTCAGCCTTGGCGTTGATGAATTAATGAAAAGCGAAATTCCAAATTCCAGTAATGATGCGAGCGATTTCAGTTCTTCTTACCAACGATCTCTTGGTTCACTTTTCGAACAAAATTGTTCGAATTTGCAATTTCGAAAGTGAGATCAGCGAACCGATAAACGCGCAGGTGAAAAATGAAATTACTTGAAAATAGGACATCGCGTGGAGCGTAAAATTACGTAAGATGCCAAAGTAATTATTTCAGTTTCTGAAACGACAATTTGCATGGCAATTATTTCGATCGAAAAATGAATGCAAATTGTTTACGCATAGCTCACATTTGATCTAGAAGAATCGTACGTCACTAATTATACCGTCACGTATTATTATCCTGTTCGATAAAAACTCGAGGAATTTGAAAAATATCGACGACAGAACTCGCGGATCGTATCATTTCGAATGCCGTAGAAAAATAGATAAGTTTTCATTTTCTAATGTGAATGAGAGTCGATGTTTGGACAAAAGGGTGCCAAAGTATAACTCCCTACTCGATAACCTGATTCAATCTTTGCAAGCAAAGTAAAATCTTATCCTATCGAGAAATCTTTTGACCATGAAGAATCTCAACGAACGGAAATAGAAGAACAGGAAATATTAAAAGCCGAGTTAATGCGCAAAGTCAGCAAGTAAAACGTATAAAATGTTGAATGGCCCGTAATGTTTCACTCAACATTGAATCTTCACGTACGAGAAACAGCAATAAAGATTTTGATTTCAATACTTGTATCTCTTGACTCGATGTAATAATTTTCTTATAGCGCTAACGAAAAGTTCTCGACTATGGCAAATGACCGGTACAAAAATGTCCGCGCAGCTGCATTCAGTGGAGTACTTCTCGTCGAAATGAGTCTGTTAGCGATGTCGGAATGGAGACGTGCGAGCCTACGGGCATTCGCACGCATCCTCTTGGAGGATATTCTTTGAATCGGCGACGGAGGGCATAATTTGAATTTAATAAGACAGAACACGAGCGAGGCGAGTTATCGTCTGTTCTTGGCTCGGCGTGCGAAGAATGCTGCGAGAAAACGATACGTCGAATTGGGAGGAATTTATTCGAGCCGAGTCCTTGAAGGTGGAAGTGGTGGAGGCGAAGGAGGAGTGGCGGATACGAAGAGCGAAAGAAAGACGTAAACGAATGCTGGAGCTGAGGACAGAGTGACGGGAAAAAGAGAGGACACAGCAGGTTGTTCGGCGAGGAAAAGAGACGGAGGAGAGTAGCTGCACGAGCTACGACTAGACAGCGTGGCAGCAGAAAGAGCGATCCAAAATAAAAGGAGAGTCGACTTGAGTACGCTCAAGCATGTTCATACGTATTCAAGTACAGTCGATGACAATAGTACGACGCGACTCTAATTTTCAGCGTTTCGCGCGTCTGCTTACGAGAATATTCTTATTGTTATGTTCGAAAAGTATCGACTATTTACCCCAGTTTTTAAATTCTTGAACAATTTTGAAATTTGAACTGTGGAGGCAATAATTTTACGACAAAATAGTCAAATATGATGGGAATCAGCTGATGTAATGTACCGCCGCCATATTGTTTTCGCACGCCAGCAGTGAGGATCAGCTGTTGCACAACAGCTGATTTTCAGTAACTTTACTCTGTGTTTACGATATTCCGAAGCCAAATTCGAAACTAGACGAATTTTAATTACTCGAATAATAAAAAAGTCATTTTTCCCATCGACGTTTTATATGAAAAAACGTACATTCGGATGGAAGTTGAGCGAGAAGAAAATTTTGCAATATATATTATTTGCGGTGCGTTTAAAATAGGACGTTAAGTTTGTTGGCATTTAAAGCTCCGCCAATGGTGCATCAGTCAATAATACGCAAGCGTTTCTTTGCCTCAATATTTGCAATAGGCGTTTGAGCATTTAAGATGACGAGCAAAGAGAAATATTCGTCACTAGTGCATAGTGTTGAGCTGTACAATTTGCACTGCTATTACAGTCCCTCCAACTTTCGCACATGTTAATTTTGTAAAATCGGTTGAATGAATTTAAGCAGAGAAATGAAAAGAACCTTCGTACTTTGGGCTTTTCCAAGATAAAAGTAGCTGGGTATTTATCTGTCTGTTCTGGATAAAACACTTCTTTACGTCACTCTACATCAGGTGATGTATTACATACTTCGGGCAAAGGAAAGGCGGATGGCAGAATGCCAACGGCTTATGGAAAACTGCCTTCTCCACGTGAAACTCATGCCAATGAAAAGGTGACGAGGCTACTTTGCAAAATAACTCTTACATTTTTGCCTCGAATGGTCTGTCCATCGAATCAGTAATAAGCGCGGAATATTTTACTACTGTTAATTTACATTCTCTCAAGTAAAAATGTTACCAATTCAAATGAATATTTATGCAATTCAAGTGATAAAATAGTTTATCACCGCGGATAAAAATGCAAACGAGAAATTCAATGTTAAAAATGCTTTCGCATAAAATTATATATTCGAAAATGTCGTTTGCTCAATGTACAAGAAGCAAAAATCGTATGGAAACATAAACCGTTCATGTGAAAAAGTTTCTTCAAAAAAGGATAATAATCCGAAAAAAAAGAATAAGTGCCGAGTAAAAATTATTATTTTTAGGTTTGAAGGTAGATTTCGAGGACGCTATGTTACGATACACACATCAATTTTTACACTGATAAAAAAGTTCTATTAAAAATTACAAGAAATCTTATAAAAAGTACCATACTAATGCA
>JABFQM010002338.1:0-15517 GCA_022816865.1 Zelostemma sp. ZL-2020 | reverse complement strand
TTACTAATCACTGGAATACTTTCATATTTTATGTACATGAAGCTCCACTATTTATCAACATTGTCCCGTAAAACGTTCGCAATCGTGTACAAACTTTTCGAGTTATCGAAGACAATCGACATAAGAACCAGGTTTTTTCGATCGTATTTATCGCACTATAATATTGAAGAAATTTTTGTTATAAGTTATTATTTCGCAAAAAAAGTCTACAGCGGTCATTGTAATATTTAAAGCTATATTTTCAGTTATCGTTTGCTTCTGAAACTTGAATATTTTGAATTTCGCCACTTCTGGCTGAGATTGTATATCCAATACATCCTTAACAGCCCAGACACGGGCAATAAATTGGGAGATTCATCTTCCTTAATGTCTGGCGATGTTTGTCAATTGTTTCGATCAAAAAATGGTTTTGTTGCAGATGAACGCGAGGACGTTCAGCAGAAAACGTTTGCAAAGTGGATAAATTCGCAGCTTTTGAAGGCAAGGCGAAATGAGGTTTTTCGCATTTTGAAGTGACGAAATTTATCTTGATGAATTACTTTTCGCAGAATCACCACGAGCCGATAACGGATTTGTTCGTAGATTTGCGAGATGGGAATCGTCTTTTATCGCTGTTGGAAGTTCTTACGTCGAAAGCTTACGTGAATAAAAAAGCAATCTTTCATTCATCGTGACATTCGTTTGACGGCGTTTTTTTTTGTTTTCAGAAAAGAGAACGCGGCCGTATGCGAGTGCACCATTTGAATAATGTTAATAAAGCGCTGCAAATCCTGGAACAGAACAATGTGAGTGGCCTTTTTTTGGGGACTTTTTGGCTGTTTAATTAATTGTTTTTATTTTTATTGCAGGTTAAACTTGTCAATATTAGTAGCAATGATATCGTGGATGGTAACCCTAAACTCACTCTTGGATTGGTCTGGAGCATTATTCTGCATTGGCAGGTAAACAACTTTATCAGCTTCGTCAACCCTCGAATTCCCTTGAAGAAAGCACTGGATTTGATGGAAATTCTCATTGGGTTTATGAAATCCTTCGATTGAACATGATTATTCCGAAGTTGCATTAAAAACTGGAATCGGATCTTATGTTTTTGTTTAAACTTTATCGTAATCTAATTGATTGTAATTTTTTGAGTGAACTGCAAAGAACTGATATTTTTACGCAACGAATTACGGGTGTAACTCTGGAGTTGCCAGACTTGGGAGACATCTATATCGGTTTTTAAGAATCTATTTTACGTTATGTCTGAATTATTCAAGTTACTAATTTTTTCCTGCGTTATTCTTGGCGAGCGCATTGCATCGATTATGGTTTTAATATAATATTGAAATTCGAAGTATGAGAAAAATTTGCGGTGCATTAACTCGTCTTTATAATTTTTTGGATTTAGGCCAATGGCCTGTTAAATGAATAAATAAAATTCGTAGGTTCATTATCACCTGAAAGATCTGATGAGCGAGCTTCAGCAGACGAACCTGGAAAAAACCCTGCTCGCGTGGTGTCGCCAAAACTCCCAGGTGCGCTTCATTTTCTCGATAAATCTGAAGAATCTAAAACTCATGATTGTTTATTTTTTTCGCAGAATTATTCCGGGGTCGATATAAAAAACTTCACGACCTCGTGGTCCGATGGTTTGGCTTTCAACGCGATTCTTCACCGGTGGAAACCTCAATTATTCGATTTCAATGTCATCGCGAGAAAACACCCTAATGCCAGGCTTGATCACGCTTTTCGCCTCGCCCAGGAACATTTGGGCATCGAGCGATTGTTGGATCCCGAAGGTTTTCATTTTACCAAGCATCAACTCGATCAACATCAACATCAACTCACTCAAATTTCTCGTTACAGATGTCAACACGTCGGTTCCCGATAAAAAGTCGATACTCGTTTACGTCATGTGTCTTTTCCAGTCCTTGCCTCATTCCAGCGAAGACATCGACGACATCGACATTTCCGTCAGCGATTCCAGTCCAGCGACCACTCCAGGAGCCGAAGTAATTCGAGCCCTCGATGTCCTCTTTTTCATCGACTTTTTGTAATCCCCGAACCATGTTTTTAGAGCGTTTTGTCGTTTTCGAATTTGGACTCGCCGCCGCCGTCGTCGCGTCCCGTGAGTCTCGCTACTAATGTTTCCGTGGAATTGGGGGGTTATCAAGTCGCCCTTGAAGAAGTGCTGACCTGGCTTTTGGAAGCCGAGGATAAATTGAATCACGCCCCCGAGCCCGGGAATCATTTGGAGCTGTTGAAGGAGCAGTTTCACGAGAACGAGGCGTTCTTGATGGAATTGTCGGGCCATCAGGACGGGGTCGGCGCCGTTTTGGAAGAGGGGGCGAGGTTGCTGGCGGAGGGGGGCTTGCAGAAAGACGAAGAGCACGAAGTCAGGGTCCAGATGTCGCTGCTGAATTCGAGGTGGGAGGAACTGCGGATGCGCGCTATGGATCGGCAGACGAAAATTCACGAGGTAGCTCTTTTGCATCGACTTCCTCAAACCTTAAATAACACTTCGTAATCTTTTTCCAGGCCCTGATGGAAATGCAGCAATCACAGCTCGGTTCTCTGCGCCAATGGCTCACGAAAACCGAAGACCGCATCTCCCGAATGGCCGCGACCGAGATAAACCAGCCCGCCATCGAAACCCAGATGCAGCATCTCGATGACCTTGAAAGAGACATTCAACTTCAGCAAAGCATCGTCGATGGGTTGCGCAATATGGTCGTCGTCGTCGACGAGGACAATTCCGAGGCCGTTTACGCTCAAATGGAAGATCAGTTGACGGCTTTGGGAGAGCGCTGGACCCATATTTGTCAGTGGAAACAGAAGAGGAGGCAAAATCTCGAAGCCTTGTCTCTTTTTTGGCGTGATTTACTCGAAGATTACAAAAGACTGGGCACTTTTCTTAACGAGAGCGAGATCACTTTGAAACAAATGGAAGCGAGTCCGGTTTCCGAGCTCGGTAAGGTCCTGGACCGCGTTAAGAAGCTGAACTTTTTGAAGATCGAGATGGACGAAAATCAGAAGAAGTTGTCGGGTCTGCAGAAGAAGATTCAGGATTTGGACGGGCACGGCTCGTCTCCGGAGTGTCTGAAGATGCTGGAGAAGATCGAGAATCTGCAGGACCGATGGGAGGCTGTGGTCCAGATCATGGAAGTTCAGAAACAGCGCATCTCGGCTTCCGGCTTCGAGTTCGGATTGGATTCCGAGTCCCGAGTCTCGGGGAACGAGTGGATGAACGAAAGCGTGACGAGCATCGCGAGGAAAGAGGAATTCGATGCCTCTCACAGCGACTCGAAAAAGCGCCGCGTGGACAGTCCGAAGAGGCAGGAATTCAACGCCGCCGTTCTGCATTTGTACAAATGGCTCGATTACGTGGACCTGGAAATCGGCCGCTCCGAAAGCGTCTTCGACGAGCTCAATCTCGAGGAGAAAAAAGCGGTTTACGAGGAAAGTCTCGCGGATGTTCGAGGCCATAAAAGCGAGTACGAACGAGTCCTGGAATTGGGGGCGCGTCTCGCGGAGGAAATGAAAAACGCGGAGGAGGAGGAGGAGGAAGAGCGGAAAATCGAGGACGTGAAGAAATGCTGGGCCGCCGTGGAGATTCATCTGAAGAAGATCGAGGAAAAGGTCCTGTTTTCCGTGGGCTTCGAGAAGGTTCAAACGGAATTGGCGAGCTTGGAATTGATACTGGGAAGGTACGCCGAATGGCTCGAGGCGAACCAGGAAAACGAGCAAATCGAATTGTTTAGGGTGGGTGCTTTTCGAGCCCTGCGAATTTTAGTTTTCACTCATTTGGAATTGCTTTGTTTTTAGGACAAAACGAAGGCCATGAAATCGCACGCGGATTGGATCAGCGATTTGGAGGGGAAAATGGAGCAGTTGGGAGAATCCGGGGCGATGGAGCTGCGAGTCAAAAGATTCGTCTGCGAATGGAACGAGTTGTCGAAAAAGTACGTCGGGGATGGTTTTTCGACAAAATGTAGATGAGAAATTCGATCATTAGTCAACGCGTCTTGGGCTATTGTCGGGCCCTTCAAAGGTCCCCTTATCAAAAAACGTCGACTTTCTCTCGAAAGAAAAAGCGGGGCTTTTAGCCGAAGTCCTATGCAACATTGAAATATATTAAATAAAAAACGTTAAATGCGTTCCGGGTTTTTAGATTGGAGGATCGCCTCGTCGAATTGAGCGATTCCGAGGATCACGTTTCCCTCCAGAAATACAACGAGAGCATGGCGAGTTTGCTGAGCTTCGTCAACGACGTCGAAGGGGTTTTATTGTCGGAGCACGCGGTTATGTCCAACGAAGCGACGATGGAAGAGCAATGCGGGAAGTTCCAGAATCTTCAGACGTCGCTGAATTCGCGAAGAGACACTTTCGAGTACGTGAATTCCATCGGGCAGGAATTGACGGGAAAATGCCCGAGAATCAAGGAAGAACTTCGGGATTTGAACACCAAGTGGAGCGACATTCCCGTCATCCTCGAGGAAAGGCAGCTGAAACTTGCCAACGGTGATTTGCCGGGATTGGACGAGTCTGGAAATGGAGGAATCGTTGATGAGATTGTTCTTTTTTTTAGATGTGAAGACGCTGAGGGTGTTCAATAATGAATTGGAAGAATTGGAAATCTGGTTGGAAGGAGAATCCAAGGTTCTCGTGGATGAGCTTGGAACAACGGAACGGAAGCTGCAGCGCCTGCAGGAATCTCGGGGGAAAATGGAGGGGATGAAAAGCAGGGTGGCGAAGCTGCAAACTCTGACGAACACGCTGCTCGAGAATTCGGAGCCCAAGTTCGCGAGTTTCTTGAACAACAAATTGGAAAGCTTTTCTTTGAAGTGGAACGCTTTCGTGGACGATTCGAAAAAGCGGCTCGAGAAGTACCAACGCGCCCTGAGAAAAAACGAAGAGGTGATGCCGGAATTCTGTCCTGAATTTATCGGCTAATTTGTCTTGAATTTGTAGATCATCAATGGACTCGAGGATTTCACTTCGTGGCTGGGAAACTTGGAGAAGGACATTCCAGCGGAGTCGAAAATCACGACCTCGTTCGAGCTTTACCAAGCTCGAGGACGTTTCCAGGTTCTGAAAGATAAAATTGACAAGCGCGTCGAGGAGTTTCGGAATCTCAATGAGATGGGGAATGATGAGCTTTTGAGCTCGGAGGGATCTTCGGCGCACGAGCTCGGGAGGCGCTTCACGTTTTTGAACGCCAGGTGGACCGAAGTCACGGACCGTATTTACGAGCGCTACCGGCAGTTCCAAAACGCCAGTCACGAGTCCGGGGAATTTCGGGCCTTGGTCGCCCAGGAAAGCGATTGGCTGGACAAATTGGAGAAGAGGTTGAAGAAGACGAAGAGCGCTGCCGACGCCGAAGAAATTTCCGAGGAACTCGATGTGATTGACTTTCTCGTAAATCGTTGGAACTTGTTTTTTTATGATTGTAATGATAATGATGATTCGTAGGATTTGGAGAATTACGTGAGGAATCATCCGGAGGATCGAGTGGAGAAGATTCAGGAAATCGGGAAGCAGCTCATGGACAGTGACATAATGACGCATTCGATAAGGACGGACGTCGAAATTTTGACGAAGAGATGGGAAAGCTTGAACAAGCAAGTGAGTTTGAGGGACTCGCCGGGAAATTGTAAATCGTAACGCTTGCTTCGTTAACCGCATTCGAAATGTGACTAAATCTTTTCTTCGATCGTACGGAATGAGTTGTAGGAAAAGTAATTTTGCGGCATGGAATGTATGAATAATCCTATAGCGAATGGCGAGAAAAAAAAGTAAAAGTTAGATGTGTTAGGCAGGGGAGCGCGCGAAGCTGTTGGAAGGATCGGTGAAGCAAGCGCAACAGTCGGAAGGGCGAGTTCTCGCTCTCCAGCACTCGTTAACCCAAGTAGACTCGGTACTAACCGCACGCCTTGACTGTGACCTCACTGCCGATGATTTGCCCCACGATTATCAGGTCTGCCCCGTAAACCCGGCATGTTACCTTTTTTTCGAATCCCTTTTGTACTGATTTATCATTCTCGTTTTAGAAATTGACGGAGGAAATGGAAAAGCAGGAAAAAACGCTTCGGGAAATGTCGTCCCAGGTGAAAGTTTACAAAGCTTCCGGGAAGCAAGAAGCCGCGATTCGACTTCAGGAACAGATGTCTCTTATCGAGGAAAAGTTTGTCGAGGTGCAGAGAAAATTTCAGAGATTCCGGTGTCCCACGAACGTGGAACCCAGGCTTTCGAGGGCGCTTCGGGAATTGAGGGGGATCGAGGAAGCCACTTGCTTGTTGGAGTTGTCCAATGAGGATCCGGAATCCATCGAGGGCCAATTAAAACATTGCTTGGTACGAGCGGCATTGTAAATGGAAATTTTGAAAATTTATGTTTTTCGCTTTTTTGTAGAGATTTTATCAAACTTTGAGCGAAATCAAGAGCGAGATCGAAAGCATCATCGTTTCCGGGAGGAAATTGGTCGAGGAGAAGAATGTGGCGGAGCCGGACAAGTTTTCGAGGAGAATCGACACCCTGAAAGAACTCTATAATAAAGTACGGGAAAAGAATGTGAAGTTTTTGGGGTTAGGTTACTCTTGCTGAGGTTTGGAATTTTTTTAGCTGGGGCTGCAAATCACCGAGTCCAAGGCGACTTTGGAAAGCGCGTTGGAGTTGTCTAGGGATATGTATAAGCATATGTCACATATTAATATGACGGTTGACAGCATTAATAAGGAATTGGACACCCAGATTAATATGCCGGATTTGCCGGTCAATGCGATTTATGTGACGGTAATTTTTGTGGTTTTGCGGTTTTGTAATTATCGAGTTAATGGGAACTTTTTGTAGGAAACTTTGATGGAGGTCATACCAAGGTTGCACATTATCAAGGACAAGCTTTTCCGGCTCCAAGACGAATTCTGCAAACTTTGCGATCCGATGTACCTGGAACAACTCAAGGACAAAACGTCGAGTGTTCGGACAAAGTTAATGAACACGGAGAAAAGATTGAAGCAGTGCAACAATTCCGAGGTACATTCCTGGGAAAAGATGTCACGGAATTTGTTGACGAATTTGTTGTTTTTTAGGACGAACCGAACGTCGACGAAATTAATGCTTGGCTGTTCCAAATCGAGGAAAAGTTGGATAAATTGGACAAAACTCCGGTCGAGCAATTGACGGAAAAACATTTCGAGCAATGCAAGGTACGAAATGGAGGAAAGGAAAAAATTGGGGGTATTGATTTTGGGTTTTTGCAGGGGATTCAGGGTCAAATGGTCGAGACGAAACCCAAGGTCACTCAGCTGCAGCGCTACGCGTTTTACCCGAAAGTCGCGCAAGTCTGTAAAAAGTGGGAGGAGATTTCGGGTCGCATTCAGGTACTCTTCCGCGATTGGTTCGCGGAGCTTTGTTTCGAATTGAATTTTTCATGTTTTCATGTTGGAAATTGTACCTACTGCGCACTTTCGTCGAGGCTGCGAAATCGGTTGTCTCTCCCCTTCAACTTTGAACATCAATAATTCAATTGGAAACCGGGGAAATGCTGTGGGTGTTGTCACTAACGAGAACACGTTTTCAGGGACGCATCCCCGAGGTCACTGATAATTTGTTGATTAAGGGTAAATCGGGGAGAGACAATCCGGAAATCCATAGTCTTAATTCGCGCTATTGTAACCGGGAAAAAGCTGGGGCGAGCGTTAAAAGGAGGTTGGACCACGAGGAATTTTTCCTCACCAAGAACAGCAAACTTTTCTCCCAAGTTTCGGATAATTCGTTGAAGCTTTCGGAGGATTGTTCCTTTCGGATCGTCGAGGTTCGGGAAATGGAAATCGTCAAGGCCGTGGCTTCGAGGAAGGCTCCCCAGGTCGTGGAGAGGGTGCAAATCTCGGACACGGATACGGATCCCGAAGAAGTCCCAAATGTGGATGCGAAGATCGCGAAAGTCGTGGAAGATTGCGAAAGTTTTTACGGGAGTGATAAGGAGACGGATGATGCTTTGATGTTTTCGGATGATACGGAAATGGAGGTCGCGAGTTCGAGCGATGATGAGATTTCTGTTAGGGATTTTGGATTTAGGGACTCATGATGGTTCGTTGAGTTGTTAATTGTTTGTTTGTTTTTTGCAGAAGAAAATCGAGAAACGGCCGATGACGAGTCCCGGACATTTGTCCCGCGCGGCTTTGGAAAAAGAGATTCTGGAGTTTGAGGATTTCTCGAGGAAGATGTTGGCGAGGATGGATCTCATGCTGATAACTGTTAACGGCGTTATCAATGAAAAAGATCCTACGAAGCGTCTCGAAGTAAATCATTTTTAGGGAATCTGCAAAAACATTTTCTATAAAATTGTCACGACTTTTGTAGGTTTTGAAAGCGGAAATCAGCAGTTTGGCTCCAGACGCGGCGAGTTTGATCAGCAAAGGCGACAACCTCGTGATGTCGGTGCACGCTCGAGACCCTTCCCGCGCGGGAAAAATCAAGAACGAGTTTCAGGACAAGCTCAGGAACAAATGGCACCAGGTCATGTCGGAAAGCGAGTCCCGGAGAACCCAAAGCCAAAAAGCCGAGGAAGCTCTTCGCCAATACAACGCGTTGATCCAAGATTTCGAAGACTGGTTCAAGGACGTGCCCTTGAAACTGGAGCAGGCGAACAACAACGAAGGTCAATTGGAATCCTTCACCGAAGAATTCGACGTGAAGCAAAAGCAGATCCAGAAGCTCAATGATTTAGGCTCGAAATTGGACAGGTTGAATATCGAATATTCCGGGAATTCGAGGTTCAGCGTGAACAGTCGATGGCAGGAAATCAGCACTCAGTTCAAGAGGTTCAGCGGGAACAAAGACAAGGACAAGCTGGTTTCCGAGAAAAGGGTAGGTGTAGAGTAGACCACCAATTTCGATTTTCTGACGTTTAAAAAGTCGTATAAACTTGAAGTTTGGCACGAATGACAGTTTGACAGTGGACGTCATTTGTCAATAGTTTCAAGCCTATAGTCAAAATGGCTGCTGAATTACAGCGACATTACTAAAATTGAAAAGTGCGTTATAACTTTTTGATCGTGTTTGCACTTAAATTTTTTGTGCTTTCCAGTTGAAAATAAATCGGTAGGTATTTTTTTTCTTCTTAATTTAAGTGTTGCGAATCCGATGGTGTAGTTTATTTGGTTAATTTTTATGTGATTCGGGCATGATGCTGACTTTTATTCCAAAAGTGGTGGTGGGGCGAAAGCAGCAATGTTTTTTTGTGCGTTCTGTATGTTTTCTGCACATGTTACATCATTTTTTTTATTTTTGACCGTGCGGTCACTAAATTCTACCATTATTTTGTGAATATCGGCATTGTTTTAACTTTATATTTTTTTAAAACGCTTGGAAGCAACAAAACAACGAAACAAGTAAAATGTACAATTTTGTTTTCGCATTTTCTTTCAAATGAAGGTTTTTCTTGATTTAATTTTTTTTTGTTGTGTTATTTGGCCGTTATCATGTCAATTATGGCATTTTTTCATTAAAAAACGGATCTAAAATGTAGCCAAAGAATCAATCTTTCGAACGCAGTTTAGTTTCCAGCTTTATTGGTTCTAGATCCGGAGTTACAGTTCGAAATATGAAAAATTGGTGGTCTCGCCCCGCTCTACTTAGATTTTTACAGATTTTTTATCCGATTTTGGTTCTCGGTTTTTAGGAAGAGGATGCCGCCGTGACTGTTCAGGATTTCATCGTCAAGACGAATAAACTGAGGGAGGCTATTTTGACGATATCAAAGTCCTTGAATTCGACGCCTTTAAACAGCAAAGATTACGAGTTGTTTATGAGCCAGGAAGATTGTTTAAAAAAAATCAGCAACGCGCTGAACATGCTGAAACCCGGGGTCGAAGAAGCCAGAGATTTGGGGGAGAATTCGATGCGGAGGTCGAGAAAGGAACAGGTTGAGCAGATTAGAAGGCTTTCGGAGAAGCTCAAGGACGAATGGCTGGACGTCAATCGCAATTACGCGGAGAGATTCAACCGCTGGTCGAAATGCGTGGAAAAGTGGAAGGATTTGCACAATATTTGTTGGACTTTTTCCGAGTGTTTGGATAAGATGGAGGACGCGGTGAAGAAGCTGAGTTCCGGGGATTCCAAGGTCAAGATGGAGGAGGTGGAGATGGAGGTTCCGAGGCTGCAGAAGATTATGGTTAACGTTACCGGCTTGTCGGGGGAAATTGTCAATCGTTCGTCTCCGGAAAATGCCGGGGAATTGCAGGCTATGGTGGACGAGTTGAAGCGACGCTGGCAACGGATTTTGACCGAGTTGAGCGGATGCAAAGATAGGCATGTTGCTTTTTTGCGGGCTTGTTTTTGTGCGATATGAACGCTGTGAAAACGGGCGATTTTTGATGTTGTTACTTGGGAAAATTGCTGTTTTCGTTACCGACAAAAACTTTCGAAGCTGTTTTTTATGAGAGTCATGGTTTTTGTAAAACTGAAGCTTTTCGAAAAACGTGGAGCCGGCGTTTTTCGAGACATTCGCGTTATAAATAGGCAAATCTTGTTCACGGCGTGTAAGACTCGCGTAACACTTTCTTCCTCCATGAAATCTATTTCAGTACAAGCTTGCTTTTCGTACCCCGAATAACCTCAACGGGCTTCTTCCTGTAAAAAACAACTCGAAAAATGCAGAATTGAATTCGGCGATAACGCAAATTGTATTGTTCGTGTATTAGAAATCGGAAAATGGAGAAAAGCGGCGACGGCGGCGAAAGCCTTGTAAAATCTGCGAGCGATGTCGTCTCCCAAGTGGAATCTTTGCTACAATCGACCGCGAATCCGTCCGACGAAACTTCCTTGTCGATAAGGTTATCGATGATTAAGGTATAATCAATAATTGCGTTATCAATGGAATTTGTTTTTTAATACGCTCGGACGTTTTTGTAGGCGAGGGAGGAAACGCTGATTGATAAAAGAGCGGAACTGCAGTCGCTGAAAAGTCGCGCGGAGCAAGGAAAAGTCGGGAAAAGCGAGCTGGAAAAGATTTCGGCGGATTTGAATAAGGTTTATTTGAAATGTTTATTGCGTAGTGGTTATTTGTTGCTAATTGTGTCGTGGTTTTGTAGGCTTACGTGGACATTTCCGCGCATCGCGAGTACGTGGATAATAAATTGACGTCGCTGAAAAAGTACGTGGTGAGTTTGGACGCCATCACGACTTGGATGATGGAAATGCGGACGAGGCTTCATATTTCGAGGGAAATGTCTAAGGTCGAGCGCGATAAAGTCATCGACGGCGTTATGGTACTTTTCTGATAAGAATTTCATTTTGTGACTGATTAACTAATGGAATTTGTTTTTTTTAAGGCAAGCGTGGAAGATCGGGAAATGGAGATTAAAGACGTTTTGGAAAACTACACGAATCTGGAGAAAGAATGCGAATCTGCGAAGCAACCGATTTCGGTGGAACTGCAAGTACGTCGTGTCGGAAAATCCTGTAAAACTGTCTTTTCAAACGCTTTATATATTGATTATTTGTTCGTAGGAAAAATTGCGAAAATTAAGGGATGATTGGCAGTTCGTGAAACATCGGGGAGGTCGATCCGAGTCGGAAAGTTTGGAGGTACCTGATTCGTCGGTTTCCCGCGCAAAAGGTAATAATTGTCGTTTTGGGAAAGAAATATTTGGTTTGCTGGAAAAAGCGCGTGTACGTCGATAGGATAATCGAGGGCGTGGGGAAATATTGGATGCATGATTTTCATTCTCCGCGACGTGTCGGCGATAAAGAAGCGAGGACAAGAAATAATGGAGGGTCAGCTGCGCGAAGCGTGTGTCACCGGCAGCCGCAGCGTAAAAAGCGCTTCGAAGCATAATTCACGCTGCGCGTCCTCCGCCTTTTACCGCATTCATCATTCCCCGATTTCCCGTTTTCCCGTTCGACTTCGATTTACGAACTTGCTTTTTAAGTTGAGGGTTTTTTCATTCGAAATTTTTACTTTGAGATAAGATGCAACGTTGATACAAGTGAAATTACGACTCTTTTTTGGTGAAATCAGTGAAAAGAGAAGAAAGATAAGAATGCGCGATTTTCCAAGTTCTCGGATTATCGGAAAGCGATGAAGAAAAATGCGACGGCTGCATGAAAATTGCCATCTCCCGAGCAAACAAGCGAATTCAAATCGTAACCAATTAGCTTTAATTAACGAGGGCTCAGTTTGGAGGAGATGGGGAATCGATTCCCGGCCACTAACGAGCAGCTAATGAGAAGACAATGCGACCGTGAAATCCTTTTCGATAACAAGAAAATCGGGGAGATTGAAGACGGGGAGCGGGACAAATTTCGGCCGGAAACAATGCTTCATTCTTGATTCATGCAACGAATATCTCTTTATCTCGCTTAGTTTCTCATGATTAACGATATACAATCTCAGCCGGAAGTGGCGGAATTCAAAATATTCAAGTTTCAGAAGCAAACGATAACTGAAAATTTAGCTTTTAATATTACAATGACCGCTGCAGGCTTTTTTGCGAAATAATAACTTATAACAAAAATTTCTTCAATATTATAGTGCGATAAATACGATCGAAAAAACCTGGTTTTTATGTCGATTGTCTTTGATAACTCGAAAAGTATGTACACGATTGCATAACATTTTACGGGACAATGTTGATAAATAGTGGAGCTTCACGTACATAAAATATGAAAGTATTCCAGTGATTAGTAACGTACTATTTTGCTTTTCCCATAAGAACGCATGTAACATAATGGAATGTTATAACTTTTGAATTATTTAGACAATCTTTCTGAAACTTTGCATGTCGTTTAAGAATATTACAAACATCTATTCTGCCGAGTTTCATCAAATTTTCGTGATTCTGAATGTTTGTCCAATACATCCTAATTTGATTGGAATGACTCGAAAAAAAGTGCAGGATTCCTTATCCTCGTTGTTTTATCAGCTTATTCCGAAAAAAGTTTGAACAATGTTGACTTACTCGATGCAAACATTCTTCGGCCTGGGTTCCCCGGCGACATATGCCCTCGGAGCACTTATACGCGACGCGACGCTGAGAACGGGATATTGAAAAATCCCCGCTTTCAGCGGGATCCTCGTTTCCTCCCTCGCCTCGCGAAACGAATGCTTCGGGGCAGGTGCGCTCTCTGAATTTATCGTTCGAAGATACGAATCGAACGTGCAAACCTTCGATAATCGATCAACGCCGCTGGATACTCGCCTCATTTGTCTCCGGGGCAAGACACCGAGTTTTCATTTGCTCCGAGAACTTTCCATTTCCATTCTGTTCCGTGTCGGACCAAATAACTAGAAGAGTTGTACAGTCAAGTTTAGAAAACGAAGCCACTTTATTAACGATAACTTCGAAGGACGAGATATCGCGACTTAAACGTACGCGATAACGTAGAAAGAGAAAAGAGGGCGCCTAGCCCGGGAAATTCAAAACGAAAAGAATCAATTTCCGAATTGCTTCGTGGAATTCGAAACGCATTCAAATGCTTTTTTTTACCCGTTCTCAGCCCCAAAAGAAGTTTTTTTGCGGGGCAGATCGGATCGGGAACTGGATCAGAGCTAGTAGCCGGGGAATGTCGGTGACATTGACCGCGGAGCGCGCGGGGGTTGACGACTGCACGGAGAAAAGCGCGCTTGCGCCGCCCCCCATTCCCTTATCGTACACCACCCTCGATCCGTCCTCGTCTATCTCGGCTTCCCTCGTGCCAAAAGGGGCGAGGAACTAAACAGTGCGCCCCCGGACGAGCACGGGGCACCGTCGAAGCCGACTTTTCACTAATAGTGCATCCCTTTTCTCGTTATCATCTACATATCACGAAACCCAAACATATCTCTTTTTATCTTTCGTTTTTTATGCCATTTTTTGTGTGGTGTGTTCGATGCACGAGTGATGTTTGTGCGAATTCTGTGTTTCGCGGGCAGTGAGTGCTGGATTTTTCACGCCGAATGACAGGATGCAGATATGACTTTTTTCCTGTGAGTCGATTGCGCCTTTTTTCGGCTTTTTGTCGTTTTTGTTTATTTCAATTGTTGAAAAAAAAGATTCAAAATTAAGGGAAATAAAAGAGAAATTCGAGCATGCAAAATATCGAAAATTGACGGAGAAAAAGCAAGAGAAATGAAAGAAGAATCGGAAAATTTGCGAAATCCGCGCTGGTTGAAAAAATGTTATAAAAATAACTGGGAGGAAGTAATTCGCGTTAACGCGTTTTATCGTTGTTTCATGAACGGGGCGCATTGATATTCATCCGTATTTCCTTATTTTCGCGCGGTCCAAAAATACCGACCCTCGTTTCGCGAATAACACCATATTAATTTGCATTTTGATGAGAACGTCAAACGAGTCTCGGTTCCTAAAAAAAACAGCATCGGAAAAGTGAAAATTGCGATTTTACGCCCTAGAGTAAAATCGTGATTGGCGAATCGCGTTTACCTTTGATTAACCTTTTGTGTTTTAATTAGAAGCGATTAATTAACTTGTAATTCATTTTTCTTCAAAATAAGGAATTTTAATTCGAATTCGAACCGCGGAGAAAAAGTATTCAATCGAACGAAATCCCTGGTAGAAATGGCGAATATCCCGGCTTTTTATTCGTCCGTTTGGATCCCGGGGGAACGTCGTAATTTATCCGAGATCCAGAAGTGCCGGCCTATTCGCGCCGCGCTCGTGGTTTTTGCGGGGTAAGCACTTCGCCAAATTGCGTTCGCTTCCTTTCGCGTTCCGTTATCCTTAATATCGGGGAAAAATGTGCGCCGTCGTCGTCGCATTTAAAGCCCCGGGAAGAAGACTCCCGGCGATCGTAAAGTTCAGGCCGCGTCGCTGGATTCATAACGATATAACATTTGCGGCATAAACCGGGTATTGATTCGCTCTCGAAATGTTACACTTCGTCATTTAAAACGGCTCGAAAAAAGGAGAAATATCGGCGTAGATTAAGCGAAAACTCGCGCGCGTGAACCCTTGTAAAAGCGCTTTTCACGCTCCCGCGAGCTTTATTTTTCTCCTCACTTTCGAAGCGTCGGATCGAACAAAGCCCCGAGAATCAACTTTTCGGGGATATCGTGTAGGCATGTGTTTCACTGCCCGGGGAATATTACGAAATTCCAGACCGTCGCACAGGCACATTATGTCCCGAGGAGAATTATCTCGCTATCTCGAGATAGCGAGGAATCCTTGGAGCGTTGCTCGAAAGAAATAGAGGAATTTGGAAAAATTAATACATTTATATTACTGGAAAAAACCCTTTGATCTGATGCTTTTAAAAACCCTTCTTGCCATGCATTTTAAAAAGAAATTAATGTTTTACGGTTCTAGTCGCTATTTTACACGAAAAGCGTAGTATTGGAAGTAGAGGAATCGGTCAAACCTAGGTTTTTCTTGTAGTGTGGATATCGTAAAATGTTGTTGAATTTTTTTTTTTTTTTTTTTTTTTTTTTTTTTTTTTTTTCAGTAAAGTAAAAGTTTTAAATTGAGACAAAACAGGATCTCGTATGTCGTCTTCTTTTTGAGTGAAAAAATCTCTTTTTCACCGATGATTAGGC
>JABFQM010002337.1:0-15520 GCA_022816865.1 Zelostemma sp. ZL-2020 | reverse complement strand
AAAGCCATTACTCGGTCACGAGATCGAACCTTTCCTTCGCTCCGATGCGAAGGGAAGAATGTAAAAAGAAAGGGAAACAAAGTTCGCGATCTGCTCGAGTTTAGCGACGTTCCCTTTCGCAATGCAGACACATCCTGTTCGATTAATGCGCTTTTACAACAGACAAATGTATCATCCCCTTTCGCACCAAAGATCCAAATGTTCCATTCGATAAAGCAAAAAATAAAATAATTTCCATTCAAAACATCCATTTTTTTCATTCTAGCGGAGAAGTTGCAAAATTGTTGCATGAATAATTAACGGTTTCGAAAGCCTCTTTTCGGCCTCGGAATGTGTAACGCGTGCTTCAAGTTTCGCGCTTATGTAAAATCCGCGCATTCCCATTTCCAGAGCTACCGAAGATAACATTGTGCACTCGCCATTTTCGATGAGTTGAAAGTTTCCAAACGATTTTCGAAGAGTACGCGAGAAAGATGAGTCCGAAACTTCGCGGGGAAGGTTTTCGATATCGAAGGCACTCGAGCGAATTCTCGTAATGCGGTAATGTCGCAACGCTCGCGTTCCGCGAGGGGTAATTAATGGTAACAAGTCATTCGGGGCTTTGTAAAACGTCGATTAGCCGTTTTCGTAATTAGGTCTTCGAGACCTGTGAACTTCGCCGCGGCAAATGTCAGGGAAAAATTGTTTAACGTCTCAATTTTCCAATTTTCCGCGGGGAAAATTGGTTTTCCGGTACCCATCGGAAAAGCTTCGATACCCTTTCGAAATGGACAGGAAATGTCCAGATTTGCTCGGGTTTCGCTCGTGATTCCTGAGCGATGGGGTGAATGGGCGAAGGGGATAAATGTTAATAACAGTGCGCTCGTTTTCAGGAACAAATGCTTACTCGAAATCTGGTGGGAGTGGAATATAAGCCCATAGTCCGGGGATGATGCTACCAGTGTCTTCGCGGTCTCACGTAGAAAACATAGCTTAGCACGTACATATTCGCGAGTCATCATGCTGAAGGTACGAGCTGCGAGTTCGATCGTAAACACGTGGCGCGTGTGACGAATATCTGCATTTTCAAAGTGTTTTCCAAACTCTTGTGCTCTCAAAAATTAGGGGGAAATGGGGTGTCGTGTAGTGCGGGGCTTTCGTGATTTTTATTCATTTTCTTAGCTTGGTAACGTCACGAATGTGATTGGCGAAGGAAATAATTTTCGGGGAATTCGGAAAAAGATGGCGAATGGAGATTTTCCGTTTAAGATGATGACACAATTGGGTCGCGGAAAAATATGGTTATGGGTGAAAAGAAAAAAATAATTTCGTTCGATGAGAAAGTACCGAGACGAGAGAGTTATGTCTTCGCTTTCCCGTACCTCTGATTCTTCAGACATCAGCCTTCTGTTTGACAGTTTTTTTGCCGCGTCTTCGCATTGTCGTTCCCTCGTTTTCATCTTCCACTGATTGAAGACCATTCCGAGTTCACTGCTTTTTCATCTTCGTTTTCTTTTCTCAAATTAATGTCAAGTTTCTTCGGACCAGAAAAGACGCGAGATTTTTCACTCCGGATTCGATCGATTTTACGAATTTCTCGATTAACTTCTTGTCAAAACCCAGATTAAACGCTGAAGAAGCGAAAAATTATTAAAGTTTGAAGGGTGATAAAGTACAATATCTTCCGAAGTTCCTAATTAAATCTAGAAATGTCAGCAACTTCTCTCGGGAAAGTTTTCTTTTTTTTTCGCAAACCAATCCACTTCTCGAGCCGAACTTTCCTTCCGGGACATTAAAAAACATATGACGTTTTATCGATATCTTGCTTCGGAAAACGAAAACGCGGAGCGCATGTCGTGAATAATGCAGTTTTTACGCAAATAATTAATCGAAAGAGCGCGATTAATTAGACGATTCTCCGATAAAGTTCAGGAGCTAATTGAATTTGATTAATCTTCTAGAATTTGAGTCTCTTCGGAGCGCTCGTCGCTTATTGCAACGGGCTCGTAATCGGGCATCACGGAGGCCACGGCTTATATTCAGATTACGGGCATTTCGAAGAGTACGAAGGGCACGCAATTCCGACCGTTGCGGTTCCGATACACGCGGTTTCAGCGGCTCCATTGCACCTTGCCGCGCACGACGTCCACGAATACAAACATTACCATAAAGACCCTGATCACGATCACGACTATTACGTAAGTATACATCGTCGCGTAATTAATGAACTCTTCACTTTCTTATCGTAAAATACACATCATTCATTCGGACCGTAAATTTTCTCGAAGATTCAGCGTTTTACGAGTCATAAAAAGTTGCTAAAACTAGATTTCGCATTAAAAAATGGTAGGTTTTTGTTTCTTCACGATTTTTTGTATCATTTTGCAAATTAAAAATGTTCCATTTGTCCGTGAATTGGGTAAACTTTTGTCTCCGTTTCGAGCAACTTTTTCGAGATTACGTAAAAATACATGTACGTTCATTTCAATACTTTCACTAAACGCCGTTTTCGTAATTCCGCAGAGTTCTAAATGTAGATCATCGAAGTGCTCCTTGCACATATCAATTTTGCCGCGCTTTCTATGAACCATAACAATCGTAACGATGCAGTTGTTTGAAATGTATCGGCTGTAAACTGAAAATCCATAAAACTGTTACGAATGTCTTTTCCGCAATTTATTGCAGTGTCGTCTTTTACCCAACACAGTTTTAAATGTCAGCTCACCTTCGATCCGTAAATTTAAGATGCTACTTATTCGTAGCACAGAAAAAGGTTAGTCTTCGTGAAATGGAGAAGCTTGAAAAAAGCGTCGATTGTTTTATTTAATTACCAACGCCATTGTCCCTTTATCATCGCCGTAAACTCGGAAATAAATTCAGTTGGAACAACAAAATGGAGAACATGACGAATTAATTTACCAAGATCATTGTCGGATTACTATTATCGTGACGAAACAATCAGTTGTTTGGAAGCGTAAACAAGTGCGACAAAGACGTTAATGGACCATTGATTAATCGACCAACTGTAACTCGTATCCATTGTGCGAGGCTCTCTAGAATCTTTACGAAAGTTCCGAGAAACAAGGCCCCGGAATAATGCGAGTCTTACCAAATATCAGAGAACCGATCTCGCTTCGAACAAAGACGTCCCATTTTCATTGTACGCGCTCGAGGACTCCAAAATACTTCGACGATTCACGTCAAATATCTCATAATTACTTCACGAAATTCCCTGATTACGTATGCAAAACATTCGCAACGTTTAATCATCTTTTTCCTTCAACTCCTGATTATGCAACTTCAATTTCATGCATTCGTTTAAAGGAATCCGTAAACTCCTTTTTACCTTTTTTTAAAAAACGCCATTTTATTTTTAAAGATTTGAAAGTTTGCATTGAAAAGTAATTTTTATTTCGCGTGAAAATGAAATGGCGTTTTGGAAACTCGGTCTTTTAAAATGATGTTGAATTTATGGAATTTTCAGTCGCATCCGAAATACACCTTCAATTATGGGGTTCACGATCCGCACACCGGCGACGTGAAAACCCAGCATGAAATTCGTGACGGGGACGTCGTTCATGGGTCGTACAGCGTCAACGAGCCCGATGGAAGCGTGCGAATCGTGGAATACACTGCCGACGATCACAACGGATTTAATGCCGTGGTGAAAAAAGTCGGCCCCGTGGCTCACCCTGCGCCAGTACACAAATATGTCCACCCACCGCCAGCACATAAATATGTCCTCGCAGCTCCCGAATACTACGGCTACGATTTCGACCATCATTACGCGTAATAGTTAATTAATTGCCGGTAAATTCATAAATCGATCGACGATTCTTCCGAATTGCGAATGAGGAACGAAACTGTTTAGTTAGTCAAAGGATTAAAATTTTTATCGATCCTCAAACTCCTTTTAATCGACCGAGTTTCGGAAACGCCGTTTCATTTTTACGCGACTGTGATGGACCGAATCAAAATTTTTTTTCCACGTTGAATTTGAATGCGCTGAAAAATCGATGTATTTTTTATTTTTGAAAAAAGTGAATAGTACATAGATTATTCAACATTGAAAAGGATTTTTTTTTAGTTGATCACAGTAACGTCGAAATAAAATGGCGTTTTTGAAATTTTGTCAGTTGAAAGGAGCTCGCAAATAATTGGCCGGATCGGGTTTGTTTTCCCGTTGCATCGGCGTGAAATGAATCGATTAATTAACAGAGATTATTATATTTTATACTCCCTAAATATTTGGTAAGAAAGTTGTCATGTACAAAACGTATAGCGATGTAGAAACATTAAACACCAAATAAAGAATTTCAACTTTGATCGACTGTGATTATTTCATTTGCACTTTTTACAGGAAACGCCTGCGAAATCAAAGCCGCGATGTTTTATCTGTACAATTTCGTCACGTGATTGTTCATTTGCGACGCAATCGAAGGTCATTTCACTTCGTTATTTTCTAGCGCCTTTGACATGAAAAAGAAACCCGCGTTTGTCATACAGGACCTCGAGGACTTTCGCTGTTTTTACTAGTCACGTTTGTGATTCGCAAACACTTGCCAACTCACGGAACCCGCGTTTTTAACGCTTGACATGGAAAAGACGCGAATTATATAAGAAAATACTGTTCGTTTGTAGATTCACTTTCGAAATTTTGCGATCTTTCGAACTCGGGGAACGTGTCTTCAGACGTTTCGATTGTACAATTTTTCCGCCAGGGAAACCGAATCGACCGACTCTTTATGCAATTTTTTACCTAAAAAGCGAGAAATGCAAGAAAACTGTCAATGCCACAGACGAGATCAGCCTACTGTGACCGCGTCAAAATATATAAACTGCATGTGCATTGCGATCAATCATTCCCGACTCGAGGAACTATACCGACAACATGTTAAAGGTAAAAGCATTTTTTAAATCGCACAAGCGAGAACACGCAGCGGATTTTTCTTTTCGAAAGAATGGATTTTCCCTTGCGAAACACGTATCGTGATGCACCGCTATTATCGCGGAATCGACGGATAAGGCATTTAAGTCTAACTTATATCTGACATTTTACGGTGGCTCTGACTTTTCCCTGTTCCACAGAAGTGTTTAACCCTTGTGGCAATGGCTTTTACTCTGGGAGATGCTGCCCTACTCGACTACGACTCTGGGCTTGGAAGCTTGCACGCCCACGTCCCTATCGAGGCTCCTGTAGCCATCGCTTACCCGCCTGCTCTTTATCCTCATCACGATCACCATCACGATCGCGATGATTACGTACGTACTTGTAAACAACGTTGCGCTAATGGCATTAATTGTTCTCCTTATCAAATTTCTCACTCGCTCGTTTCCATTCATCGTTTTGCTTTTTATTCCATCTACATTTTACACGATTAATCATTGCCCGAAAAAGAATTGAATTCAGACCATGACGAAATTCAAATTACCGTAACGAAATCTTACGAAATTAAGGTGGATCGATACTTTAATGCAAGGGCGAATTGAAAAAAATATTTAAAATGCAACATAATTAATTACATTTAATATTTGAGCATAATTTATTCAACAATATCTTCTTCTTCGTGAAAAAAAATACGCGAGTGAAAAAATTGTACAAAATTGCTTGTAACGAACAATTGAAAATTTTAACAGTTTTTTAAAAGAAAAATGTTTATTTCTTAGCCGATTTGCTTGTTCGGTTATTTATATTGTTCACGGGACTATTTGCAACAACTTGACGGTGGCGTTTTGGAAAATATTCATTTGCCGAAAAGATACATGCATTTGTTCAGTAAGGAGGTCAAAAAGTCTTTAAACAAATGCATGTATCTTTCTGAAAAATGAATATTTTTCAAAACGCCACGGTCAAGTTGTTGCAAATAGTCCCGTGAACAATATAAATAATCGAACACGCAAATTGGCTGTTAAAAATTTTCAATTGTTCGTTACGAGCATTTTTGCACAATTTTTTCAGTCGCTTATTTTTTTTCGTGAAGAAGAAGATATTGTTAAATAAATTGTACTGGCATATTAAATGTAATTAATAACGACGCGTTATAAATATTTTTTCTAATTCACCCTTGCATTAAAGTATCGATCCACCTTAAAATCCATGGCTTTGCAAAAATTGTAATTGTTCCGGTGAACCCTAATGATTTTCGATACGATTTATAGACGGCTCCGAAGTACAGTTTCAATTACGGGGTTCATGACCCTCACACCGGGGACATAAAAAACCAGGAGGAGGTCAGAGATGGAAATATTGTGAAAGGATCGTACAGCCTGGCCGAGCCGGACGGAACCGTACGCATCGTGGAATACACGGCCGATGATCACAACGGGTTCAATGCTATTGTCAAGAAAATCGGTCATGCCGTGCATCCGCCCTCTGCGAAATATTCCCTGCCCGCTCATCACGAGCACGCTCACAGATGGGACCATTTCAAATGAAGCAGCGTCGTTGAAAAGTCGTAAAAATAATTGCGAAGCGACCAGTTCATGTTCCTTTGTTACATATTCCGCACTCGCCGAAGATTTTTTCCGTTTGTTAATAAATCTTGTTGAATAAGCGACTTCGTTTATTATTCCGCAGCGATCTTTTACCCGGCGGATTTTTCCTGTTTGTAGGTGATTGAGTTTGAAACCGCGTTGTCAATTGGAAGTTGGTTACGCGGTCAGACGAGCAATGAGTCATTGTATGAAACAAACCGCGAAGAATTCACAGCATTATCAGATCCTCCCGCGGTTTGTCGAGCGACAATTCATTTCGTTGTTTATGGTCTAGTTTGCATAGTCGTTTCTATGCTCGGGGAATACAGTTTTCGTCATGATATTTGGAATGAGTAACTGGTTGGGAAACTGCATGAACGACGGTAAAATCGGCAGTTTTGGAAAAATCGGATCGATTTTGCGTCTCGATCCGGAATACGCGAAGCTCGTAAAATTGCGCCTGTTGTAAATAAGTCACGTTTTACGTAACCACTTGACTCCAATTTTCACATATTTTGTTTGGAATGGCCACTTTTCCTCGATTTTATGTTTATATTCAATTAACATTGTTTAACATTGTTGGAAAGAAGTTTAATTAGGAACGTAAAATTTGAAGCTTGACGAAATTTCCTCGTGAAATTTAATGTTTATAGACGATAATAATAAATTACTTATGTAAAATTGACTCGGTTACCAACTGTGGAATAGACTACATAAGAATTGCGCGTTTTAACGGTTTTAGTTTTCCATATTTGATCGAAGAACCGTTTTTTTATGAACAGCGAAATTTACATTCGATCCCGCATTAAGGATGTACGATTCAACATGATTCATTGATTTGAAAACTGAATCTTTCAACTTCAAATGCCGCTTTTTTGTAATTTACACTGAGAAGAACCTTTAGTTACTTTAACAAACAAGATTTAATCCATTTTTAAGACGGTAGAAGTGGAATTGTAGTGGGCCAAATTCAAGAATTTTTTTTTCGACCTCAAATGCATGTTTGAATACAAACCGAAATTTCGTTCAATAGGACCAGTATCGAACTACATATTTCAATTTTTTTGTTGAATTAGATTGTACTATTTTGCATTTCTTCGCATTTTTCTATTTTCGCTAGGGTTGAACTCAAAATTTTGGTTGTTTCAATAAAATACTCCTGTTACTTCACCAAAACAATTCCGAACAGAATATTTTCAATCGATCTGTTTGCATCACATTTTTCTCCGCGCATATTTACGACATTCCGGATAATTGCCATCGACATTTTATAATGTTCTTCGCGGCCGCAATTTTCCGTCAAGGCGATCACATTTCCGTTTGCAATATGCGTCCGCGGAATCTTTTCATCTATGCAAAGCGCCAAGTTGTTACGCGGATTTGCTCTCGTTAGTTGATAAGATTGAAAAACGTCGTCTCGACGTGTCGGCTGAAACAATCGTCGCTGAGCGTCTTTGAGTTCGCGTCAATGACTCATGTAATGTCGTGAGAAACATCACTTGACAGCCCGCTTGCGATATGCAGATTTATGCGTTTATGACGAATTGTAACATCGTGAAACATCGCTTTGCATTCTATGGAAAATTAATTGTTATTGATGTTTCGATCGCCGATACATTAATAACAATAACGTCGATTCAACTGTAAATAAAGAAACTAATTGTTCATTCAGAAGAGTACGAAACATGATTTGTCAACCTTTTAAACGAATATTCCTGCACGATCCTATGGGAAATTATTTCGCAAGTTATCGTTAATTTTCGATGTTTCGCAATTTTTTGTAGGGAAAAATGGCCGGGGATAAATTTGTGTCCTTTGAGCAAACTTTGGGCAATAAATAACTGCGAAACCAGAGGCGAAATACCGAAACATGCAGTTTTCATTAAACGTAACAGTCGTTACGAATAATATCAATAGCTTTTCCTGTCACTTGCAAAACACTGCGGTTATTCCTCAAACAAGAGCACTCGTACCTTGACACTCATTCCTCAATTTCTTTTGTCTTTTGCATCGTCGTAAATTCCTGAGTTATGCCACATAAAATGCACGTACTAAAAACCGTTCAATACCACACCTTTCCATTTATTTTACCGAGCTTGGTAAAATGTCATTTTTTCCGACTCGTCAATGGCGCGGTTCTCTAAACAAGACTCGCATAAATAATTGTTAAATGCATCTTGTTAACTCTTGAAAACGTTACGCAATCGGAAACTGGAGTACGAAAAAAATTATATCGTTCGTCGTGAATCTGAAGAAAGTAGCAACGTACGATTTTTAGAAAGTCGAATTCGCGAATTATTTTCGGACCGAAAAGTGCGTGAAAAAGTGGGGACAATGCGAGAACGGATTTCTTGAATTTGGTGGAACAAAAAGCGACTTTTTCCCAATTTCACGCAACCTTCGCGAGAATGGGCTCATAGGATTCGGCAACGGAGCAATGTTTATGTGGTTTCATCGACGAGGAAGCAGAAAAAAGTGTGGAACGAGACCTTGAATTGCACAATGGACGCTAGCGCGCTGTCATACCAGGGTAACTATGCCAACACCTTAAGTTACTATAAAAGAGACCGAGTGCACGTTGTCGTTAATAGTTCACGTTTCTTCGGCACGAGACAATCATGATCTTCAAGGTACGAATATTGTGTCGTGATTTCCGGTAGTGCGCAAAGTTTAATTCATTACAATTATTTATTCATTTCCCCAGGGGAAAATTCGAAGTGTCACTTTACGAAAACCGCGAAAAGTTTTATGGTGTTTTTTAAATACGAAACAAAGTTTGGTTTTAAATTTGTACTGCGTTGTGTTGCTTGAAAGTGATAATTTCATTCCAACTTTCCGACATTAATTATACAAATTTGTTGATTCGAGTAATTTGAGCTCAATTGTATTTCAAGTTGAGACGGAATGCAATTTTTTTCATAGAAAAAGAAATTTTTTATAATCACGTTTATGCGAGAAAAGTGGAATAATTTTAAAGAAAATTAGTGAGCACATAAAAATCATGCTATCTCAAGAATTATTAAAAATTCAAAATGTTCGTCGGAGAAAGTAAAAAAGGTAGCGAAAATGGTTGAAATCTCAAGTCGTTCAAGCAATCGCGAATGATCTCAATCTTGATGGTTTTGAAGAAAGCAGTCACGTATGACAATGCGACAAACCATAACCGTTGCCAAAAGCCACGCTCGTTTCGTCAGAAAACGCTGAAATTTGAATGTGGGAGATATGTAACGAGTGAAGGGAAGTGACGAAACGTCCACGCATTACGAGACTGCAACAATACTGTAATTGTAACAGAACGACGAATTGCCCAACCACAAAAATACATCGCTACTTCGCAGAACATTCCGCAACCGATCGATTTTCAATCGAGAGTTTCAGAATTCTTTGCGATGCTCGCAGAAAAATCAGAAATATGGTACACGAAATCAAAGAGGATCGGAAATAATAATTTTCCAAGACCCTACGCGAAAAACGAAAATCCATCACTTTCTCGAACTCGGGATATTTTAATTTTGTCAAAATAATGAAATTCTTATAAAAAAAAGAAAATCTTTAATTTTCTTTCTCAGGTAGCAACATTGGCAGCGATCGTCGCCATCAGCGACGCGGTTTTATTAGGCTACGAAGGACCCGGGGCATACGGTGGTCTAGGATACAACGGGATACATGGGGGATACCCCGTAGCTTATGGCGATTACGCAGGATATCATCATCAGCCAATAATCGCGCCAGTATCGAAAGTCGTCTACGGAACTGCGCACGATCACGGATACGGACACGGACACGGTCACGATGATCATGATTACTACGTGAGTTAAATCCCATCCTAAAACCATTAGATCGCGTATTGAAGTGCAAATAACAGCGAGAGTGCACGTAACCGGCAATTTAACCAAACGCTCGTCATTCGTGCCTCGTGGAAATTCATTGTATCCGTAAATCGAGGCAGGATTCAATCTCTGAATTTAAATTAAATAAATAGAAGCGCGCTTGCGTAACGACATAGATGAAAGTTTATTGTTGTGCCGATTTTGGCGTAATTTTAATAGTTTTTCGGTTTATTTTGGTGTTCTTTTAGGCGTACCCGAAATACGCTTTCAACTACGGCGTGAATGACCCTCATACCGGCGATGTGAAAAGCCAGCACGAAGAACGGGACGGGGACGTCGTTAAGGGGTCTTACAGCGTGAACGACCCGGACGGTACCATCCGCATCGTCGAGTACACCGCGGACGATCACAACGGATTCAACGCGGTCGTCAAAAAGATCGGGAAATCTGTTCATCCGGCGCCGATCGCGAAGTACGTCGCTCCCGCGCTCTATGATCATCACGGTTACGACCAGCCTCTTATTTACTAAATTTATTTATCGAATTTAACCGAATTGAACGCAACCGTGGACTTTTGTTTCGGCTAAGTCTTTGGAGTTGATGGAATCTGTTGATTCGTGGGATCTTTGACGAATTTAGTGCTGGACCGCGACTGAAATGTCGCGACGATGACCAAAAATCTTTGCCTCATCTACCTCAGTTTTGTATCCGTTTTTACGGGATGATGTCGGCAAATGATCACTTATATACTCGGAATATTATGTATTATTTTATGTATAATTTGTATTGTTCAAGTTTTGTTTGAATGGACCGATTGTGAAATTATATTTTTGAAATAAATCCGTAAGAGTGGAATGGAGCTTTTGTTTTGCATTTATTTTTAATCGCCTGTAAAAAAATACGATCCAGAACCGGAATTTCATTTCATTTCAATCGAAAGTTGAGTTTAAAAAAATTGCTTGAAAAGCGATTAAAATTGTGTTCTTAATGAAAACAAATACACTACAATTTTCACTTGAGAAAAATGATATTAATCTTTGTTCTAATTGACAAATTAATTTTGTTATTAAATAATTGTTTAAAAAATCTGAAAAAATTCAGACATATTTTTGAAGTGCTTAAATGTACCCTACAATTTTTTCAAGTTTTTATTCATAGAATATCAACACCAAAAATAATTTTGAAAACTATTTTTTAATTCATACTTAGATATTATTGCTAAATAATTGTTTCAAAAGTAAATAAACATTCATGGATATTTTTCAGATGTTAAAATATGCTCTGAATTTTTATAAATTTATTTCTGTACAAATCGAAAAACAAAATTTTAAATTTGTTTTTATGTTAAAATTCCTATTTTAATTATGAATACAAATTTTAAAAAAATTGAGAGTATATTCTAGTACTCGAAAAATGTCCCTGAATATTTCCAGATTTTCAAACCAATTATTCCATAACAAAAACCACTTGTCAATAAGACAACAATTGTTATACTTTTTGCAGGGTCAAATTGATTTCACGCCTCCAAAAAAATTTAGAGAAGTTTATCGGCTCCTTAAATATGTTGCAAATTTTAAAAAAAATATTAAATCAACAATTTTCTGAGAAGAACAAAATGTTATTTCGTAGGGTTCGAGTTTTCCTACTGTATCGAAATAATCTAAAATTTCGATGTTGAATTTCGTTCGAAATTACATTTCTGCTTCAAGCAGTGCTATGCTTATTAAAAATTCCATAAAATGAGTTTGTTTCCAATAAAACCATTTCAGGCAACATCCGATATTGCTCTTTACCCAAAGGCAAAAATAATCGATGCCTCGATGAAAAGCGCCTGACGACAACTACCTGTTACACAGGAGTGTAATTCCGGCTCGAGCCCCTATCAAATCGATTCATACCACACGAAATATCTGTTTGTCAGCAACGTTTTATCCGTGCGTTTCGCAGCTGGATCATTCATATTTTTTGCCAAAAAGTCAAAAAAACCCCTCGCAGATATGCCCGGGAAAAAGCGCGATAAATCTCTCCGTTAAAAAGGATCGAGGACGAAATCCACAAAAACTGTGAAAAGGCAATGAGAGTAGAATCCCCTGAGCCTCTGCAGATTCAATAAGCGCTGATAAAAATGTTTTTTCAAGCGGCCAAAAAAGTTCCACTGGAACTAGGGATGTCTGGGCAAATATTAAGACGTATTTGACTAATGTTTGACGTCGGGAAAACGGGAAGGTTTGATATACGACCCGAAACCGCATCGTTATTTGTATCAAAAAAGCATCACGCGAAACGTGACGTTTACGAATGTACGCTTTTTACGAGAGTCATAACTTTGGAAACTGCCGAGGGTAAAAAAACCTGTATTCCCTTCCGAGCAGTCGCGAAACTCTGCATTGAACGACTGATTTTTCTCACGGAAATGTAGCAAGATATTATTGCACTTACCCGTGCTTCGTCCTGCATTTTGGTGGCGATGATTTTCGTACTCTCGAACATGTCGTTTCCGGGCCCGGAAGCGAAGCACTCTTCCTTGATTCCTGGACACGTGTAATGGTACGAGCAGTTTTTCCCGGAAAATTCGCACTTTGGTCCTTTCGTGTTCGGGGAAACATCGCCCAGATTAGTTGAGGCGAAAGCCGCTACGAAGGATCCCTGAATTCGAAACGCGGTCGTATTTTTTTTGCTCGGTCAGTTTTGGCGATGGATTTTTTACCTTGCTATTCGTGATTTTTCCATTCATGGATTTCTCGAAAAGGATCGACGCGTAACCGACGTTGTCACTGGATATCAAATGATTCGTGTTGTTCATACTGGTCGGATGAACTGCGAACCAGTTCAAAACTCCCAACGGCTGATCGTTGGCGCCGAAAAACTGTAATTGGGTCATGGTTTTGTCAACGTTGTGTTCGTATCTGCAACACACATATTTCCCGCATTTTTTCGCATCTTCCTATTTTTGCTGGGGCAAATGGAAAACTTCGAAATACATTTTGCAACTTCAGTTTCCGACACATCAAAATCGTTTCCAATTTCGCCGAAATTTTCGAATGCGAGGTAATTTTATAATCTTACTTCATTCTCTCTTCTGCAGGGTTGTTCTCGTACGCTTGGGGACTTCTGTTTATATTGGCATCCAGAACTTCCCCTTGAGCCAAACGAATCGTTCCCGGGACAATGGAATCGTGAGCTCGTTCGATGCTCTAAAAAGAAGTTCATTGATATTCGTACTTTTTTTTCCGTTCAATATTTCGAAGAGAAAAAATACTAATTTAATCGACGAAACGAAAACAGTTTGAAATTGAACTGGAAAAGTAAACACACAATTTTCAGATTTTTTCTATGGATCTTAATTGAAGATTTCCATCAGGGCGTTAAATTTATTCAAGATGCAGCAAAAACTCATTATCTCAACTGTTTTAATTTCCTTACTTTTACGAGATGGAAATAAATGGTACAAACTAAAAGAAAATAGAATTTTAAAGTGTTCGATAAAGATTATCTTTTATCTTAATTGTTTACTCACCCTGGTAATTCCGTCAACGAGAGCATGATACGTCTGCTTAACAAACCCAAAAGCCGTGAGATCAAAAAGCACATCCATCATAAATCCACCAGGACTCGAGTGCGTGTGAGTCCCGCTCACCAACACGTTTTTCTCCGTGTACAAATCAGTAAAACGTTTTTGCAGTTTACGAATTACCTGAAAATGTTTCATAAAAATGACAGGACTCTCCAAAGAAGATAAAAATAAATTCATGAACTTACCGCGAGTCTAATGCCATGACCGATCATGGCACTGTCAACGGAGACGAAAACAAATCTTTCTTCGCCATCATCAATAATGAAAGCACGGGAAAACAACCGCAAATGAATTCCCGATCCCTGCTGCTCAATTTTAGCGTACCCCAACTGAAATTACATTTCCCAAACATTTATACAGCGAGCGCAAAAAGATGGACATTCTCCATCATTTTTTTCAAACGGAAACTCACGAATACAATTTCCGCTGAAGGTCCTGTGATATCGGCTTTTCCGACTCCGATGCTGTAAGCAGACATCGCGACCCGAACGAAAGTGAGTAAAAATACCGCGACGAAACATCGCGGCAAATGTTGGAAAGCCATTTAGTTTGGGTTGTTCTGAAACGAGAACGATTGAATGACAAACTACGATACATCGAGAGGGGTCTAGGCCTTTTATACCGTTTAAATTTTTGATAACTTTTATCTAGTCGAAATGGGGGTACTCGAGTTTTGTTTATCATTGTAATGCATCGATAACGCGACACGCGGTGTTCCGATTTTATTAATTGATTTTAAAGTAAAGATAATGGCTAAAAAGTGGCTCAGATTCGACAAGCTTTGGGAGATAGCGAACTTCGTTTGGAAATTTTGATGAAATATGAAAGAGCAGATCGTTGATTTCATGACGCTTTTATCGTACACGTGCAAATGAGGGAATAGCATTGTTCAATAAACGATGATCGGATCATATTACGTTTATAAAAGAAGTATCGAACGTAGAACATCGATTGCCTCATACAGCAAAACATTCCACGAATGAAATAAAGCGATTCTTTTATTTTTCAATCGATTTCTACCGGTCATTTTATTTCTACATGTTTTTCCTCATATATGGAAACTCATGGTTTTGTCTCATAGAACGTTTTGCGGACTCTTCGCCAATATTGCGAGACTTTGAGACTTCGAAATAACCGAAAGTGTCCGGACGTATTCGAAAGATCCACGAATAGATTTGATGATTCAGCGAAAACAGCGTTTTTAAGTGACTTCTGCCAGAATGTGTAGCTTTCTTTATTTTTTTTTCGTATCTTTACACGGTAAAAAGTTTTTTGAAAACGTCAAATGAAGATTTTCTCGACACCAAATCGTCCTCAATTTAACATTATGTTTACCCTGAATTGGAGACGTAAAATGTTACGTGGATTTGGACTTTATCACGCGTAATTTTGGACATTGGAATATGATATTTTAATTTTCTGATTAGAAAAATAATTGTAATTTATTTTCGATTAAAATCGACACATTTAATAGAAGTAGGACAACTTCTAATCAAGAAGGCAACATTTAATTATCGTTTTCTTGATAAAACGTTGTACAAAGTGCGTTCTTTTGTACGGAAATAAACACCAATTACAGTGAGAAACAATAATTATTGCTCAGAACTTTTATTCATATATTTTGAAAAAATTCTGTGAGGAAACGTGGGTTGAAGCACACATT
>JABFQM010002336.1:0-15526 GCA_022816865.1 Zelostemma sp. ZL-2020 | reverse complement strand
TGTTGTAGATCATTTTGCAATGATCTCGATTGAGCTTGGCTGATAGATATTTATTTTTTTTGTAATACTTGGGCAAACTCTTTTTCTCGACATCAAAATTTACATTTTAAATGTTTTTTTGGGGGGTAGGTATAAGTCTCGAAAAATTAATATTCCACAATGTCTACCATTTTCATTTCTTTCAACAAGGAAATACGAATGTTTTTCAAACCCTTTGGGAACAACTTTGCCGCTGAAAGTTTTATACGTCGCTCAACTTTCCTCGCTGACTTTTTCGATTTATACCTTACAAAACATCGCTAGAGTATGAAATTTCAAGTGATCCAAATTTCAAAAAGCATTTCATCCATAATTTACTGGGTTTTAAAAAATATGGATTCCGGGTGAAAAATGTTTGGGGATTCAAAATTCTTTTTTCGCGAACAAAGAAAGAAGACGTAGAAAAAAATGTTATTGGAAAAAAAGGTGCCCCATACCATTACCTCGTACAACCCTAGTATTTTTTTCATTCAACTACGCGGTCATTTTCATTTTCTTTCTTAAGCAAGTCAAGCGATCGATGCTTTTCTCTTATCGACCAATTCGTCCTTTTTCAAGCGACTTTTAGTGCACGTGGTAAGATACACAAAATCTGTTATAAATCCCTTTTTTTTTTTTAAATCATTTGGTGGCGAATAAATCATGTTTCCGGTATTATTTCATAAATCTTTATTACCTTCGTCGTAAAAAGTCTCCGTTCAATGAGTATCATCTATTTTCCTAGCAATTATTGTACGCATGCACTTGACGTTTTATTTTTCATGATAATATATCACAAAGAAATTCTTACAAAATTCTGTAAGAGAGTAAGAATAGAAAGTAAGAACAATCGAGGCACCGCCGCAGTCGCGATGATATTTGATATTGGATAGATGAATAATGTTTTTATGCAAGTTCGCTCATCAATAAAACAGCTTGGAATAAGAATCTGCAGCAAAGCATAAATCAGCTCTCAATATACCAAATTATGAAGAATGAGTTGTTTTTTTGGACAATGTTGGCATGTTTTGCTAGTTGAAAGACATCGAATGAGTACGGGATTTTGTCGCTTACTTTCCTAAAGGTTTAGAATTACTGTATATCAATTCCTTTCGCTTCAATGACGAAAAACGGTCAATAAACGCGTTTACATCGTGCTTTAGACGGTTGGTTTAGCTTAAAAGCTAGACTAAAGTCGCCGTTTTTCGCGTCAAATCTTGTCCTTTTGATAATTCTGGCCCTTTTTGAGTTTCTTCAAAGCGCATTTGGCCGCCGTGCACTTGGCGATTCTGTAATTTCGACCGATGCCTTTGAAAGATCCTTTGCCAAAAACGTCGACGGTGACTCGGACTCGGCGGCCGTCGGCCAATTTTTCCGGTTTCCCAAACTTGGCCGTTTCCGGTTCCAGTTCTAGCAGCTCGCGGATCGGAGATTTCGGGACATTCGTGCTGAATTGTTCTGTAATACGAATCGCTGAATATGAAAGACAAGCCAAAGTTTGGATTTCAATGTACATATGCAAAGTGAAACGGCGACCTTTACCTATTTCACATTTCATAATTTGATAATAAACTCCCCAAACGGCGTCCAGAGACATTCCGCTGTCCAAATAAATCGCCCCGGCCAACGACTCAAAGACATCCCCCAGAGCCTTTGGCACTTCGACATCTTCCGCTTCCTCGCATTTCTCTTCGCCAATCAAATAGTACTAAAAAACAAAGGAAATTCGAGAGAAATCGATTAGTTTCGAAGGAATTTCGAAGGAATGAAGAACGACGACTAGTTGTTTACTTCTTCGCTGATCGAGTGGCCATTTTCTTCTTGGATCCTGACGAAACGATCGATAACGACGCTCAAGCCGGGCGAATGATGACGAAAGTACTTGTGAAATCCGCACCTGACCGCGAGGGAGGCGAAAATCGTGTTGTTCACTAGCGCCGATCTCAAGTCCGTGAGCGCTCCTGGAGAATGTTGTCGGGAATCCTCGTACAAATGTCGCGTTATCAAATAATCTAATACGAAGAAAAAGACTCGTTTGGAAAGAAGACTCGTTTGGAAGATAAATGTTGGACGAGAACGCACCCAAAACAGCGTCGCCCAAAAATTCCAAGCGCTGGTAACAATCTGTAAGTCTGTTGGGCTGATACGAAGCATGGGTGAACGCTTGCAGTAGGTAACTCCTATCCTGGAATCGGTAATCGATGTATTCTTCTAGTTTTGCGTAACCGTCCAGCATCATTTCCAATTCAGCGTCCGGATCCTCGACGTATCTTAGCAGGGGTTCCTGGGGTTGCTCCAATTTCCCGTGTCGATTCTACGAACAAACAAAAAGAAATTATGCTGCTGCTTATTACATTTCAAAAAAAAGGCCAATAAAAAGTGTCTCTCACTTGACTCCAAAAAACGTTGCCCTCGTCGTCAGTTTCTTTGGCAAAAGGCGTGCTACCGGGAATCCGCGAATCCGGTTTTTTCTCCTGATAAATACGCACTTTTTCCGTCGGAAGAACGTGAATTCCCAGCCAAGCCATGAAAAGAAGCGCGCCCCTCGGTCCGCAAGCTATCAAATACGCGCCGATCAACGCCTCGACGCAATCGGCGATGCTTTTGTCGGGAATGCTGTGCTGCGTTATCAGATTATACGGTATAAAACAGCGGAAATTTTCGGCGTCGTTGGAGACCAGTTGGCCGTCGTTTTCGTCGAGTTCGGTTCGCATGAGAACCAGCTTCTCCTCCGTTTCGCGAAGCAGTTGCGTGATCTCGGTCGGGTTTGCGGTTTGCAAGGACGGGATGATGGTCGCTTGGTTCCAAAAAGTTGAGGGCACCCCGGACTCGATGAGCACCTGTTCCAGCTCCTTTGGAACGTAGTAACACGGCGGCAGCCAGTTGTCGTGGGGCTCGAATTTCGTCGCTATCATACTCTCGCCCAGCATCTTTTGTCTCCCGAGGCGGTATAAATTCAAGTTACTCACCTAAAAAAAAAAACAAGTTGTCATCTCATTATGTATCTCTCATAACGAGGAAACGTTAAGATATTACCTGTTTCGATCTCAAATGACTCAATTTGCCCTCGTGTATATTGTCATAAGTACAATACAAATACGTCGTTATAGCGTATTTCAAAAAAGAATCCCCGATAGTTTCTAAACGCTCGAGATTGATGCCGTCATTGGCATTCGACATGGTCAGGGCTTGCAAAATAAGACTTGGACTGGGGCCTGAATGAGCGTCGAGTTCCGGCTGGTGGTCGAAACTGAAGAAATTCTTGCTGGCGTCGATACGGTACAGTTCCACTCGCGTATCTCTCGCTTCAGCTCTTCCGCCGAAGGCTCTTCTTCGAACCTTCTTCAAAAGTTGCTCTTCGTTAAATCGAGTCGCGACTTCTCTGACGAGATTCTCGTGCTCGAGCAGCAACGGCGGCGACTCGGAAAGTTTGCTCGATGAAACGACGCTGGAAGAAGATTTCTTCGTGATCGCGACCTCGGAATCCCAGGAAATAAACATCAGCGAATTCGTAATTTCCCGCTCTCGTTCCCTGGCGCGTTCCATATACGAATCTCGATGTTTATCCAAAAGTGGCAACTTTTCGTCTTCGTCGTAGCTCCACGCGCTCTCGTTCGAATTTTTCTCTACTTCCAGAAGACCCAGAATCCTCTTGTTTATCTCGTTTTTCGTCATCTCTTTTTCGTCCTCGACGGCCTCGGCCACGTTTTCGCTCATATATGCAATGCGCAATCCCGAACTCTCGTTTTCGCTTTCCTCCGAACTTTCCATCCCGTCGCTGTACGTCTCGTCGGAATCATACATGTCCAGATCGGAGTCGTACATCGGGGAACCACCGTAACGCACGTCACTCCAGGGTAAATTGTCCTCCAGCGCCGCCACGTTCAAAGGAAACGCTTCGTCGGGGTCAAAAGCCATCGTGCTTATGGCCATGTCATTGGACCACGTCCCGATCTCCAATTCATCCAATCTTTCGGAGTCCGCTTTCTCATTCTCATCCTTGCTCATATCACTTGCATCGCTCTTCTTCTCCTCGTCCCCCATCTCGATCCAATTCTTCTTTCTCGGCTCTCCTTCAATGCTGCTGCTGCTGCTGCTGCTGCTGCTGCTGCTGCTGCTGCTGCTGCTGCTGCTGCTGCTGTTGCTGCTACTGCTGCTGCTGCTGTTGCTGCAATATTTCTTCAGAATTTTGCTCTCGAGACTTTTTTTACCCTCATTCGCCTTTTCCGCTTCTTTTGATTTTCGCAAAACCTCGGCTAAGCTCCAACCGAAATCCAGCGGCCGCCACTTGAAATCTGAGATTGGGAATAATTGGCAAGTTTTCATCAAGTGCTCGAGGCCAAAACTTGGAATGAAAAATATGTCTCACTTACCGGAGCGCAAATTTCCTTCTCCAAGATTGATCATTTGCGCGACTTGACAACGGATTTGATTGGCGAGAAGCAGAGCGTTTATTCTGTAAAGTATGCAGGGCAAACAAACGGCTTGTCTCCACAAAGACGCAGGAAATGGATGAACGGCGCACAATTCGGCCACGAGGATTTGTTTCTGCTCCAAGTTTTCCCGTTTCGCTCTTTTCGTTTCTTCGCTGCTCGTTGGTAAAGCGACTCCTTTGCGATTCACGTATCTAAATATGACGATAACCGCCATATTGCGTTACAATCAAGTGGCAAGAAATTTGTCGTACTAAAATTCATCCTTTCTCACCTTGGGGTGAGGAAATTTAATCTTGCGGATGTGTGATCGACGTCCAACAACGGCTGATCCAAATTCTGTATTTGAATGTTGTACTTTTTCAAGTAATATTCCTCGAACGAGCTATAATCTTCTCCGGGGAACGAGGATTTCGGGTTCAAGTTTGCGCAGATTTCGGCCACGTAGAAATACTAAAAAACGATATTGCTTGCAATATTTGTGATTTCCAGTTACTCGTTATTTGGAGTAAACGAAAGAACAAGTGTACCTGAGGTTGGTCCTGGTTTCTGTACCACGGCATTATCACTGCATCGTTATACTTGGACGCGCTAAACTTGAATTTCTGTCTATTCTCCTCCGGCACTTTGTTCGGCACCATGTTTCGACTCGCGTAAATAAGGTCCAGAAAATGCCAATCCAAGCTCACGTCTTCGCTCGACGTCGCTGCTGCTGCAGCTTTCTTTACAGGAACAATAATGTAAGAATTCTCCGACGCGTTCGGATCGAACATCATCAAATACTTTTGCAGTCTTAAAACATTTGTAAAGGTATACTTTAGGAAGGTTACGACTTTCTCTATCTGACACTCGTCCAAAGTCACAGTTTCTTTGCTGAGTTTTAGTTTCACGTGAACTTCTCCCGAACGAGTATAAATTGGAAATGGACAGATCTGAAAAGGAAAAAGAATTGTGAGTTGTCAAATTGCCAAAGAGAAGTTGAACGCGTCGTCTCTCTCCAACGCAAGGAATTCAAGATTTTCCACCTTCGGTATTTCTTTCAAGGTCAAGATACCGAAACCCATAGCCGCATCTTCCGGTGGATAGATTCTGCGACCCCTTGTGTTTTGTTCCTCGGGCAGAGGGCAAGTTAAAACCATACTGATATGATAAAGGAATGTCGGCACTCCGGGAATCGGTCTGCAATCCGTCAGCGCTTCCGCAGTCTAGAAAAAAGCATCAAACTGAAAAAAAGTTTAAGATCCTCTCGAGTTGAGATTCTCGTCATTTCATCACCTTCTTATAATAATATTGTCTACGTTTGGTCGTGCCGGGTCGAGCCTCGGAAAAATCCGTTTTGCTTTCATCCGGCAAAGCAGGTACTTGGGCGTCCTCTGGTTTGGCCTTGAAATTTTCTTTCCCGATCGGCGCCAGATTGTCGTCTATCTCGTTCTCCTTGTGCAACCGAACGCACATTTGCAGCGCCGCCATTCTGCGTGCCATTGCACGATTCGGCATAGGATAAGACTGAAAAAGCAACAAAGAATCTTGGCTTCACGAGGCAAATCTATAGATTATAATATTGCTCAAGTGAAACTGGACTCACGGATACGACGTATTTGAGGGGTGAATTTATGGGAAGTCGAAGCGAGCAAGTAAACATGGGAGGATGTTCGCGTACCAAATGCGCCTTAATCTCCCATTCGGGCGTTAATCTGGTGAAAGTGTCGCTCGGCAATTTTGCACAGTACCTGGAGATTAAATCCAGATCCGTTGAAATGTTTATGAGACAATTGCCACCATTTTCTCACCTGTTGATCAAAGAAATGGCCGAGTTAAAAGTAACTTTTGGCGCGTCTTCGGCATCGAGCGGCTTGTACTGCGGTATCAAATTCGCGTATTTCTCAGCTTCCGCTTCCTCTCGCTCGCTAGGTTCGTAATTCGAGCATTTTCCCAATAAAATCTACAACATTGTCTCGCTTTAACATTTCGATTCCATGACACGACATTGGAAATTTGCGTGATTTTACCTTTTCCGTGCAATGATACTGAGCCAATTGCCATATACAATCTTTCGATAATTTCGCAGACACCAACAATATGTGCAGAGCGTCGCTGGCTCTGGCTCTACTTTTACACTGTACGTATGATTGGTAATTCTTTGGAAAGTCGTATCTCATAACAAAGTTGCATTTCGGAATGTCGATTCCTGATGGAAAAGTAAGGAGAGAAACATCATAGTCGAGAAAATTCGTTTTTCTTTGCAATGCGACAAACCTTCTTCTAAAATCGAGGTCGCGACCAAAACATTGCATTCGTGTATACGGAATCTCTTCAAAACCTCTTCCTGCTTTCTGTGCTCTTGCTCGATGTCGCGCAAGTAACTGACCTCGTCCGAGCTCTTCTTGTCGGTCGTATAAAGCGGCGACAGGAAGTGCAAGTCTTGGTCATGTTTACTGGCTTCCTGTTTCAATTAAAACTACCAATTTCAAAGCAGAGCTCAACGATAGGATGACGATGGAAATTTGTCAATTAAAAAAGACTTTCGAGACGCACATTCAAGAGGTAGAACAATACTTTGGCGGTGAAAGCTCGATCAACGAATATCACCCCGCAGAGGACGTCAGGCTCCGTCAAGACTCGGGGATACCGGGACTTTGCTCTCCTATTATTATTACCACCATCCTCGGGATTCTTCCAAATGTTCCCGAATCGCCTTGCTTGATTCAACTGCGGCTTCGCTTCCACGTTCGTACTTTCATTTCGAACTTTCATTTCCGCCTTATTCGACTCTTTGTTAACATAAAACGGGGTAAACGTTTTCAAAACCTGCAATATTTTATGTACTTTCGAGCTCGAGAATTTATATATTCTCTCTTTCTCAGCTACAAGCTCGAAAGCACTATCGCACGACGCTCTGCAAAATTACAAAGTTTCCATCAATATTTGCCGCCAGCGCGTAACAAGTCATGAAGAAAGCAAAGAACTTTACCTTATTTTTATGAATACAGTCGCGACTACATTGAGCAAAAGATAATGCCTTTCGTAAGGTGTTTTTACTTTGAGTTTTTCAGTCAAAAGCAAGAGAGCCAAAGCAGCTCGATCGGCGCACCAGGGTCCAAGGGTCTCGAGGACGTACAAAAAGTCAGCTATCATCTCGCACGGTTTCTCCGTGGGATTCGGGATCTTTCGTATGTCCTCGAGAAACTCTTCCGTGTAAATTTCAGTGGGGTCGTAACGGTGGTCTTTCATAAAAGCCAAGGCATCCAATGCATAGCGCTCCAGCATTTCGTACAGTTCTCCTTTTTCTCCTTCATTGAACTCCACCACGTATTCCTTAGGCTTGGGACTATAACTGCAAAAGTTTCATGATTGTAATTTGTCTCTCGCTAAACGGAAATATAATAAGCAACTAGTTATAATAACCGAAGTATGGAAAGCACATCGCTGGAAGTTTCAATGTCGCAATGAAGAAACTTTTCTATTCTCTCGATTTCAAAGCTTAGCCTCCCAGGATCTTGGGTCAATGTGAATAAAGGCACTGCGAAGCCAACGATCCGGGGGATGTTTTCGCTGGATAGGAATGTTTTCAGAACGGCTTCCAAGTGATGGTCGTTCACGGACTTGTGGCATTGATCGATGATGATTAAGCTTGTACGGTCTACCACAATTTTCCTTCTTTCTATCAGTCTTGAGCATATTTCCGAAGTTGTCGCAAAGAACTGCAAGAATAGAATTATTAGAATATATCTTTGGAGAAGTAGCAGTTTACCATTAAGTGATAAGAATTTCAAATGACTCACGTTGCTTTCCGTCAACGAGTTTTCTACATCCAATAAAGTTTCCCCAGTAACCAAAGACACTTTCAAGTCCGTCAGCTGTTCAATATAATTCGCCCTTGTACTGCATTTTTCTTCGTCTTTCAGAATGTAAATTATTTGCCTACCACCATGCAATATTGGCCTGCAGCAAACATGGACAATCATTTTTTAAAGACCATTTCTTCTCTTTTCATCGAAAAAATCGTCACTTTTAGAACTTACTTTCTACAATCTATCGATAATTCTTGAATCAACTTAATCACAAGAAAAGTATGCTCGGCATATTTTCCCAGGCATACGATAATATCCCTCTTTTTTGCCGTGCATAGAAGTTCAACCTGAAACAGCCGGTACCGTCAATTCACCTTTACTAGGCAACCATTCTTTTCGTTAAATGATTTTTCTTTGACACGAACTTGATATTCTCTCGGCGTGAAAGACTTGGTATAAACCTGATCGTTCACCAAAAATGCCATGGGAAATTCTTGTAACTCGCTAAACGTATCGAAATTAACGGTAGTCAAATCTCTGAATTCGCGTCATCCTTTCATTGTTTATCAAAATATACACTACTCCCGTACCTCCCGCAATTACAATTGTTTTCTAACCTAAGTTATTTTGACGAAAGCTGTGCCAGACAGGCCCCCGTCGAGACCAGTCGAGACACTCGAGACCACTGTGCATTGTGCAAATCTTGGAAATCTGATTCCAGCGCTACCTTATTTTTTTGACTGACAACACTCGGAGACACTACACTGCCGGTAAGGCAGTAGTCAATGTACCCACAATTTTTGCCGTGGTGTTGTTTTTATTATTTAAAAAAACCCCCCAAAAAAACATTCCAAATGGAAATTTGGGAAGGTGAGGAAAATAGCGTTCGCCACAAAAAACGTTTACCCCATAAACGAAAAAAAGAGCTCTAAATCTCCCGCATGCGCGTTAATGAGGTGAGGATAACTTTGCTGGACAAGGATTATTTGCGGTGGGTTACTCAAAACAAATTTAAATAACAAGAAAAAAAATGCTAAAATCGTGAGCCCCGAAATATATACAGCCTAGGGGAAAAAAGCAGACATATATATGACCAAGACTGTACATGTCGTTTCAATTTGAATTTGGCCATAGGTGAATGTCCCGATTAGGCGCAGTCAAACACACTCTAATCGAAAATTGAGCTGAATAATTTAGCACAGAATCCACAGAATGAATAATTTGTATATCACAGCAAAGCTTGTTTATTATTTCGACAGAAAACAATGTCCCTCACGTTTAAATTTATATATTTTCCAAAATAAACACATATATTAAAATCGATATGTCGAGGTCCCAAAATTATAGCCGCAGTCAAGTTTTAGGTTAAACCCTATGTTTCGATAAACAGCAGGTTACGAAATGTGATAGTCAAGGATCACTTTTTCGATGTATACAAACAAATTAACTAACAATCGATACTTGTAACTGACGACACAAAATCCATGCGCTCTCCAGATCTCCATGTATATATTATAATAAGTTAACCCAGAAGCCGGGAAGGCATGGGGAATAAATAAACCCATAACTATTATAATAAGTTCTGTGAAGTTTTGTAATTCATTTAGATATATAAGAAAAAGTGTTTTATACATATATATATATATATTAGACGATGTACAAGCAAGTAAGCTTGTCAGAACAATTGTATAGGTGAATCCTGCGAACAATTTATCAATAAATAAAAATAATAATAAAATCCTTCTGATTTTTGAAACTTTTAATTGGAAAAAAATTCAGCCAGTTCGCTGAAACAGTCCATTTTGAGTAAAAAGTTTATGCAGTATTTCAATACAAATCGCAAGCTTTGAAAATCTTCATAAATTTATCCGAATTTTCGACATGGCATTTGTTGATTGCCGTGTTTTTATTTGTTTTTCAACGATTTTACAGGAGCAAACATTTAGACTCGATGACGCTTCCTTGAAAAGCAATATGTACCCAATATGCGTACGGCAAAAAACATGCAAGCCTTGAGAATGTTTCCTTCGTACTTTCCTTGCGTCTTGCATTTCTTTCTGCGATAATACATAATTATTCGAAGAGTCATAATGTTTGTATGTGCCCAAGTTTCTTCCTTCATTTGAAATTTTTGGAAAGTGAGCAAAGAAAACTCCAACGCTGAAATGACCTGTATTATGGCGACTATTTTGAAAAGAGTCCGAAGATCTTATTATTTTGTAGCTGCTTAAATGTGTTACGCGAGTGGGTTGTTGGTGTAAAAAATTAATTCGAAACATTAATTAATTCCACAAACTAAATTTATTTCTTACATATTATCCAGTAAAAGTACAATTATTATTGTAGTATGCAAATAGGGAGTGAAGGGCAATATTCTGCTGAATGCGACACGTTTTCTTCGCGTTGCATAAACCCCGTCTGTTATTATTATATTATATATATCTTAAAAAATAGATAAAAGAAAGTAATAATCATTGAGATTCATCATAATACACGATATAAATTTTGAAAAAATTTTTTGAGTCATTTTTCTCAATCTCGATGATTCTTTCAATCAATAATGCAACGTTAATAAAAGGTGTTACGTTATTTGTAACTTAAAAATTATTATCGAATCGCATTTCTGATTCGTATACTAAAAAGAAGCAGTATAGCTGATCGGACGCTCGCGAGTATTTGCGAGATAATCGAGAACAGCCAAAAATCAAAGTCGCATTTTTCATGAATGCGTTTTATAGGGATATGAAATTCCCGCTAAATTACTGGGCTCTATTCTAACAGAGAATATGACTACAGGAAGAACTAGTTAAACTAACTATAATATATAATGAATTGTAAAATCCGAATTTCACTGGTGTTAAAAAAAAAGATATAATAGGCAGTAAAAAGTGATAAAACATGATGCAACCACGTGTCATCAAAAAGACGCAAGGCACGTAAATTACACGAAAAACATTGGTTGTTCCTTCAATACTTCTGTTTTAATGGTCAATTTATCCCTCTGCTCGTCGGACAATCGATTCAAAGCGATGGAGATACTGAAACGTACGAAAACGTGAAAAATCGTATAATAGATAAAAATCCAAGGGAGGGGAAAAAAATATATCGTTGAATCTTACTTGCAAGTTAAAGCTCTGGCACGGAACGCAGCGAGGTGAGCGTAGTACGTTGGCGCCGGATAACTCACGGAACGGGTGCATCGAGAAAACATGTGGCACAAGTAGTAAGTCAGGCTCTCGATTTGATCTTCCGTCATGCTGTTATCGTCCCACAAGCACCTGTACTTCGTGGGCCTTGCAGTCCCCTACAATGGAACAATGAATTGCGTTATTATCCGAATGTCTGGGATCTTGGCGAATGAGTAATCCGAATGTACCTGTATGCTTGCGTGGGACACCAAGTAAAAATCGATGTGCTCCGGGTGAGTGATCATGGTATCGACGATCGTTCCCGCCTGAACATTGAAGTTCCTATCATCCGAATTTCTTTTATCGGTGGGAAAAAAGCGAATGTGGTGTCTCTTTTGCACGACCAAGAAAGTTATCTTTGGCTCGTAATCTGCCTCCAATTTCTTGCAAGCTTTTCTTATTGCCGTTATTTCGTTGTACATGACCCGAGGGAAGTCTCCTTCGCCGACACCGTCCCTGCAAAAAAACAAAAAACAAAAATACAACTCGACATTCCGCGAACATCAAGCGTTCGAAGACTTTACGCACCGATAAAAGATGATTTTTGAAGGCTTATTTTTCGTTTTCCTGTAAAAAAATAGCAACTGGTTGTACATTATCTGCTCGAGGTCTAAAATGATTTCCTGTCTGGGCGGTTGCAATCGGATTTCGACGTTGTAGCAGAAAGCTTTCGGATCGTGACTGGCAGCCACCTAGAACAATTATATACCATTATTAATGTAGGGGTGGCTCCCTTTCTTTCTCCTTCTCCCCTTCTTCTCCGCTCGAGAATGAACACGATATTTACAGCGGCAATCGAGGGTTTATCCACGGAGTCCGGGGCGGGATGAGTAACGTCGGCCCCAACAATCATGCACGGGCTTTTCAAGCATTCGGGCCTGAAATGAACGAATTTCCACGGGTAGGAAAAGCTCGATAAAAATGAATATCAACTTGATTACTTACCTGTTACTCGGAGCAAAGGTATGATTGGTGCCATTTAGTTTGGCATTGATTTTCAGCAAAATGTTTCCTAGCGTGGCTTGATTGAGTTTCCTCGACACAGTTTGAGCTTTGAGGCACGAAGTCAAGATTCCGACGTGCAGTTCGGTGCACTGCTTTACGACCTCTGCAAAATGTTTGCTCAGAAAAGAATGCGTATTTTTGGGAGAAAAAGAAAATGGCCAAAATCAAATAATACGTAATTTCTTACCGTAAGCAGGCAGTCTGTCAGGAATAATGACAATGACAAATTTAACTCCGGCAATTTTTATCTTGTTGAAATAATCTTTCAATACGCGCAGTGTAGATTGAGGATTGCGTTGTATCTCGCAAGTGCCGTAAGGTCTGTAGGGTTCTCCAATGTTCATGCCAAGATTTCCACCTTAAATTACAGTTGTACCAAAATGAACCCGTTGCTCAATAGTTTCGCTTAAATCGAAAAATAACCTTCTCTTTTCAATTGTAGGAATAAATCCTGCATGTCACGGTCTTTTATGAATCTGTCGAGAGATAAAATCGTCCACGCGCCGCTTCCAGCCATGCTCTGCGACGGTTGAAGAAACTGTAATGCTTGCCAAACTCCTTTTCTCACCGACTGCTCACGATTATTGCCGTATTCGAGCTTTGGTGCGTTCAGGACGCGAGCATCGACAACTTCGAATTGGTTGTTAACGCTAATGTCGAATTCTCGCATTGCCGGATGATCGTTGTGCCTCATACGATCAAACTGGAAATCATTCATGTTTTTCAGTATTGCCTTGTCGTAGAATTAAGGCGAGAATACAATCGGAAAACAATGGACGAGCAATTTGCGACTTACGCCTTTGAGAATTTTGTCCTTGCGAATATCGGTGGCCGTTGCAGCTTCTCTGACCATTTTGGCCGTTTGATTTTCTGTAAGTTTCTTGTTTTGGGCTTGACCTCCGATGATTGTGCACAGCTAAAAAACCAATCAACCTTTATTTTCCATGCGGCGATGCAAAATTACAAAACGGACAAAGCGCGTACTTCAACTGGAATGTGAATATTCTTCTCTTTCGGCTGTACCCAGAGGCACGGCCATTCGGGATGCTGAAGTTTATACCGTTTCTCAGACAAAAAATATGTTTCCACGGTTATACGTCTTTCCTCGTTCGTCTCTTGATTTTTCCAAGCAAATATATTATCATTGGCAGGTTTTGACAACTCAACAATTTTCCAAGTGCGTTTCGTGTTGGGTTGTCCAGGAATCATGAACTGGACCCTTAGTCCCTTTAAAAATTTCACAACCCGTTCTCGCGCCCTCATAACAGTATCCAAGTTCGTGTTTCGAGAATCATCTCTAGGATGAGTGGCAACTTCTTTCATCGCGTCCATTACCAACTGTTGCTTAGGGAAGCCCTTGTGAGCAACTATTTCAAAGAAGAAGAAATCAAAATTTCAGTCAACATTTAACAATGACTCAAGCGTCATTTCATTGTTACCGTCAATGTTCAAAAAAGGCTTCCATCCCATCACAGCAGACTGGAATGCGCCAACCCACAATTCTAATCCTTCTCCAAGTGACACTATTCTCCCTTCCGGAGGAGTAAAGAAGGATCTCCCAACCTGCAATTTTACGTACTCTTTGAAAAGGTTCTTCTTCCAAGTATTTCAAAGAATATTGACGTAAAACAACTTACGTTAATAGATCTAGCATTTGGCGCTGCCCTCAAAACGACGTCAAGCACTTGTATGGAGTTCTGCTCCCGCTCATTGTACCGCAATCCTGCTCGTACATTTCTCAACCACTCCATGTCCACCTCGTTAACTTTACTCAATTTTACTTTGAATTCTTTCGCTTTACCATTGGAATTAGGTACCTGCACAACGGCTTCCAGCTGAAAAATATGGCTAAATGTACATTCATGTACATGCACTTGCCGTCAATAAGATGCAAAAAATACATACCTCATCTCCAAAAGGTAATTCCGTTGAACTGTACAAGTTCTTCTTACCATCAAAAGCGGGATATCGCGTGGGATAATATTGTTTTTTCATCTCTTCCATGACTTGTGGTAGCAAACATTTTGGCGTGTCAGGATTAATAGCGCAATCGTAGTGTATAGCTGTGCCTAAAAATTTATCTCCAAATGTGATGGCCATCATATTAGCTTCCACTTTGATGCGACGGCCCAGAGTGCCAGCTGCATTGGGATTTTTTCGTTTTGGAATTTGTTCAATAAAAGCTTGCGCCACCTTTGGGTCCACGTTAGTCGCACCTTCGCACCTTGCAGTTGTTGGTGCAATCTATCGATAAAATGTTAATGTATTTAAAGTGCATTGTTTTTTTTATCATTTACACTTATTTGCCATAAACGGGTACCTCGCGTTCCGACACTTTTGTTTCCTTCATGGACATCTCTCCCATTTGCTGCAAAAACAAGCAAAAATTAAACGTAAAGAAGACAAACTTTTTTTTTACGAAACAAGAATTTACTTTGGTAGGTGGCGAAGCTTGTTGACTCGCGTAAAATGATGAGCTAGGTGTGCCTGGTCCTGGAAAAGCTATTATTGACGGCCGGGGAGCTATATGAGAAAAAAAAGTTGTATTGTAATTTTCTTCTTCTCGCAGTTTATAATTTCATAACATTCGAAACAAGCTTTAAAACGCAATTTAATGAAACATTATGATAAAAAAATGGTTTGTCAAATTGATAAAATACTGAACTGTAATGCGACGTTACGTCTCAAAAGCAATACAAGTAACACACGAGTAACGAAAAAATTGATTGTCAATTTAAATGAGTTACATTGCTCGGGAGGAGTCTGCTGTGATTTTCCCCAAGTACGCTGTTGTTGACCATGTTGCTGAGGTCTCTGTTGCTGCTGTTGGCCTTGTTGCTGAGGTCTCTGCTGCTGCTGTTGGCCTTGTTGCTGATGTTGTTGCTGCTGCTCTGGCTCTTGTTGCTGGTGTTGCTGCTTCTGCTGTTGTCATTGTTGCTTAGTTCTCTGTTTTTTCTGTTTTTGTTGACTTTCTTTCTCTTGTATATCCTTCTTCACTTGACCTTTAATCTGATGATGTTCTCTTAGACACTTATTCTTATACTGTCTATGTCCTTTTTGTTATCGACTAATGCATCGACTTTACTATATC
>JABFQM010002335.1:0-15527 GCA_022816865.1 Zelostemma sp. ZL-2020 | reverse complement strand
GATGATATAGTGGAGGTAATTTTGACAAGATAATGTGCACTTCCACAACTTTTTACTTACCACATTTTACTATTAATTTTCCAGATTCCAAGAAGCACGGGAACTTCGAAAAAAAAGCCACAAGAGGAATAAACCAATTTAGTTTTATACGTTTTTCTATTGTTCTTTTAACAAAAGTTGGTATTTATGTTGAGTTGTAAATCTTTGAACGCAACAAAAAGTATTACTTGGTATGTAGCGATATTACTTTATGTGTAAATATTTGTTTCAAAATTATTAAGTAGGCTTACAATTTATGTTAGAAATTAATTGATCTATTATTAAATGATCGTCGCAATTTTCGCATTGTTTCATTTTTTTTTTTTTGAAGAAAATTGAAAATTGCGATGTCATATAGTTTTGCGAAGCACGAAAGAGCGAAGTGCGCGTTCATAATAATGTATAAAGTAAAATTTGGTCCAAACAAATTCTGTACCGGTTACTTTTTTGTGTTAAAGCCGAAACGTTTGGAACTTTTCAAATTGTAATAAAAAAGTGAGATTTTTTAATCGAGTGTGTATCAGCTACTAAACTTTCTCATATTTTCACGTTTGAGGAGTCAAATTTCACCATGAATAATTTACTTTTCTTTATTTTCAAACTGGTTTCGAAGTACAGATTTCAGTTTCAGTTTTTCACCAGAGTATTCAGGGTAATCTGCGACGTTTCTTCGTTCTTCAGGGTCGAAACTTATATCGTAGAGTTCTTCAGCAAAGACTTGTTTCCAGTTCGACTTCATGGAATTGGGGTAAAATCGAACCCAAGCAATATATCTAAATTTGTCCGTTCGCACTGTGTAACCCATGATGTTGATTTCTTCCAGGCGAGGTTCGTCACTGTTTGGAATTCTGGTCGGTGAAACACCAGGTCTTGGATACTGACTGAATGCCATTTTTTCCCAAGCCCCATTCTGTAAGTTACAATTTTGGTCTCGAATTAATGAACACCAATAAACTAAAATAACGTTATTTTAATATTCCAGATTGAAATCGCACCTCGCATAATCTTTTTGCTTCGATCAAGGGTAGCAAACTCGACCCTTCGCTGCACAGAACGCGGTGTCTCGATTCCGCACCAGAAGGACATTCCTCGATCGGAGATTTAATCAAGTCAGCGACTGTTGGAAATATATCGACCAATTCTACGATGGAATGTACCAAAACTTTATTCCTCTGGTTATTCAATCTTGCAGTTGAGCATGTTTTCTGCTTTTGACCGGGGATCGAAACGATTAATGGCACACGTAAAGCGACGTCGAAATTGCTATATTTCGCCCACTCCGCATGCTCGCCTAGAGCCCACCCTGGAAAAATGAATCATTTTTTTATATTGGTCATCGATTCCTGCCTTTTTTTACCATGATCCGAAGCGAGAATGACCGCCGTGTTTTCTTTCAGCGAAGAAGAATTTATCTCGTTCAACAATTCGCCGATCAAATCGTCGATGAACGTCGTCGCCGCGTAGTAAGACTGAATTATGCGAAGGCCAAAATCTCCCGGAATCTTCTCCCAAGGGAATTTCAAATGCAGCGCCTTGACATCGTCTCTTTTCCGCAAATCGTTCCAAGGGTTGTAAGATACGTCGCTGACATTCCCGGGCCACTCGTAGTTTTTTATCGTAAATTTTCCAATCGGGTGAAATTCTGAAAGTCGGAAAAAGTTGGTTTCAATTTTTCAAACGTTTCTGTTTTTGCGACGGGAGCAAAAGTTACTCAAGTATCTTTCCGGAAACTTGAGAGGGATGTGTGGCTTTTGAAAACCGACTGCGAGGAAAAACGGAGTTTTGTCGTCGCGATGATTTTGGAGGAACTTTTTCGCCTCATTTTTTGACTCGATGTCGGGGAGCGTTTTGTTCGGCATCGACGACACGTCAACGGGGCAAATCTGAGAGAGAAGGTTTGTTTGTACAAGGTGAAATTTGCTGGTGGATCATTTTTCATTTTTCGTACGAGATTTCGAGATCCCTTGCAAATTGGCGCGTTTTTGAAGCGCTCGGTGAATGGGTGAAATGGCTTTTCCGTCCAGGAATATGGGCTGTCGTCCGATCCATTGGAACTGGGCCCTATTTTGAGAATCAAACGTTTCTATTGTTCACATTAAGAAATTAATCAAACAATTCAAAAAACTACGAAAAATTGAAAAAAGTTGAGTGGTTTATTGAGAGTTTTGTAATTTATCAATGATTGTAAAAAAACTGTTAATAATTTAGGACATTGATTGTAGAATTTGCCAATTAATTTTGTAATGTTCTGTAATTATTTGCGTATTTTCTGGTTTTTGGGGAAAATCATATTTTGTTGTAATTTATTGAGTTTTTTAAATTTTTGATTATTGCAACAGTCAAATAAACGTTTAGGAATCATTAGAAAAAAAATTTTCAAAAACAAAAATACAACTTCCCTAAAAAATTCGAAAAAATAATCCTAATATTTTGTGATTTTTATCACTTCGTCACAACAAATTAATCGATTCATTCAGCTCTAATCTTGATTTTTCCGAAATAATGGTCAAACCTTGGAAAAACCTTTTTGGTCTAATTTCATTAAATATTTGATTGTTAAAATCATTGATTTCAAGATTATACAACATTTTAAATTTTATATAATTTTGATTTGATGCAATCCAAATCGATCTGATATAATCGTATCGATTATCGTAAATTGGTATCAAATTCAAACCTAATTCTGATTAGATTTCGTTGAATTCAAATTCTCATTTAATAAAATTCCAATTCGATGTTGATTGCATCACAATACCATTACATCCGGTTCAATCGAGCAAGTTAATTTGATCTTTCGATGCAAATTAACGAGACAAAAAACTAGTCTTAATTACAGATCTCGAAATAATTTTAAAATCGGAAAAACGAGTAGCTGCTTTGGAAAATCGAAAATGTCGGAATCACCTGGATGGAAAATTTTCCCGATCGACATGGTTTTGTACCCATTGTTTTTCAAATGCTGAGGGAGCGTCGTAAAGTTGCCGACTTTACGACGCCAGTAATTGTTGAAATCGTAGAGTCGCAGGGTGTCGGGTCGACGACCCGTAAGAAAGGAATTTCGGCTGGGCGCGCACAACGATTGCTGCGATTGAATGCATTTTTTCCATCAGAAAAAGTGTTCGTCTTTCATATTTTTCGCGTTACCTGAGCGAATGCCTGGGTAAAGACGATACTATCTTTCGCCAGAAAATCGATATTCGGAGTATGAGCATTTTCGTCACCGTAACATCCGAGCGCGGGTCTCAAATCGTCGACGATTATAAAAAGAAAATTCAATTTGGCCCCGACCCCCCAAATCGCGCGAACAAAAATGGCGATTCGCAAAAATCGATTCATTTTGATATCCGTACCGGAAAATAAATTATTTCGGTTAGAAACGTCGGTTTTTGTGAAAGGAAAACTCGTTCCGATGGTTTTGAGATTCTTTATTTACATCGAACATTGCGTGGGATGATTTAACGATAAAATTGGCTGCATGACGCAATAACAAGATTCGTTTCCGATATTATTATCAGTGCATGCAAATTCAACGAGTATCCCGGCGTTTATATTTTATCGAGGACTATAATTTTTGACGCGATAAATTCTCAGTTCAGGACGAACGCGAGCGCGACAATTTCGTCGACTCGAATCAGCTGATTGTTGTTTTTGTTTTCTCAAAAGAACTGCAGGAGCGTACCTAAACCGTAAAAGCTGGGAGTGCTTTTTTATTTCGTTTCGCGTCGTGTCGATTTTCGAAGGAAATGTCTTTTTTGTTAATGCTAGCAGAAAAACGTCTTATTTAGCATAATTCGCGTGCAATCACTTCTCTCTCTTTGTTTACAACACGAGCTATAAAAAAATAGATAAACGGAGATGGACGAAGGGAATTGCGCGCGCAGCACAAGAACCAGGACAGAATCGTGAAACCCGAGAAATGTGATGCTTTTTCCAACTTTTTCGTGGAAATTGTGGAAGGACACAATTCTTTAGTCCGAGTTTCTATATTTATTCGATTTATATTTGTTCCGAACGATGAAATTTTCTAAGAAAATTATTTCCGTATTTCGAACGTAAATGCGATTTTTAGTTGCGAAAATGATGGAATTTTCGTGGACTTTAGTCGCATTATAAACGTTTTTCAAATCTCGCGCTCGACTTTGAACCTTTCGAGCAAAATCGAAAGACATCGAAGGTCAACTATTTTCGCCCGGATTTTTATTCTATCGAAACTTTCGTCGAACTTTTACCAACAGACAAAAAATGCATTGCTTTTTAATTCGAAATCCCGATTCAAACGACGAAAATCGAAGTATAATTATCCAAAAATGGCCTGTTACGAAAATGCAGAAGAGAGTTGAACATTGTATAAATGTTCTCGTTGTTTTTTTTACGAAAGTCGGAAAAACTCCATGAAATGTAGTTTCGACGAGGGCACCGACGTCGCGCCGTACGCCCCTGATTGACATCAGCGTTGTGCTCTCCTGCTTTTCTGTCAGTTGGTCGAGGCAGCTGGCAAAATGACGACGCAATAGGCGAGGGTCGAGTGAGAGGTGACGAGACCTCGCACAATGAAAATTTCGCACGGTTTCGCGGAAAAGTAAGTTACGTTAATTTCCCCGCGTTCGTCGCGTTCTAATTCGCGGGCTCCGCGATTCCCGCTCTCTCGCAAAATAAACATCCTTTGTTGTTGACAAGTGCATCCTCTCCACGTCTATCTGTCAATGCCCGCATCAACTCGCTCCAAATGTCGAGTCTCGGAACCTCGGGAGAATGCGTAAACGACGCAGTAACAAAGAACGCGATTGACACGAACGAGCGCGATTGAAAAAAAGTGACTAATTACGAAACACGAATGTGGTTGCGAGTGTGAGTATGTTTGTGCGCGCTTGTACGCAGTACTGCGGAGTAGACAATTTTTCTTGCTCGGGTTGCAGTTGTCGGCCGTGAAAATTGTCATTTCGCCTAGAAATGCGGAGCGAGAAAAAGCAAATTCCGTACAAATGAACAGCTGTACCGCCGATTGTGCAACTGTTGTTCGGAAGGGCAAAATAAATAGAAGGCCGAGCTCCCTCTCCCCACTACCACCTTGGCCTTGGTCGCTGCACTTTCTGCATTCGCTACTTTTTTTTTCGCACCCCGCGCGGAATTTCCTCGCGCGATGGCTGTTTCTTTGTTTGCGTTCGTCGCGATCCGCATTTTTCGTCAAGTTCACCGCCGCGAAATGGGCCTTGGATCGCGTGTGTTTTGACCGTGTGAATTATTTTTTTTTAATTTATCATGGCAATTAAACACGAAAAATTAATCTCGATTGATTTTCAGTTTCGCCAATCGAATAAGAATTAACGATTTTACGATCGCGAAATAATTCGGTTAAAAAGTCGTAAAATGCATTCAAAAGAAATATAAAAAAGTAATTGGATGAGTTTTTATCCCATCAATCGAAAAAAATTACGATTTTTGAATCAAAAAATGAATTTTTTGGCAGATTGTTATCTTAAATCTTTATTTTGTTGAAAAAGTAATTAAAACCCGTTTGAAATGTAATCAAAACACTGGACAGCAATTATGCATTTTAAATCGATTTATCATTTCATCATTGTATAACAATTTTGTTTACAAAATGTTATTTCTTATCTTTGTTTCGTTTAAAAAGTAATAAAACGACAATTAACATTTTTGAATGGAAAAATTACCATTTTACAACTGTTATTTAAAAAGTTTCTTTTTATTCTTTTTTAAATTTAAAAAGTCAAAAAGTCGTAAAAAGTTGAAGATATCGAAACAATTTTATGTTTTTTCATGTTTAAAAAGTGATAAAGTCTATTTCTCGGCTGAAAAAAACTTTCTCCTCATTTAATATGTACATTTGTATATTTTTTCAGGAAGGAAATTTTGTAGAACGGTAAAATGTCGGCAGACTCGCCAAGGCGAGGCGTGCATAAGGGAGCTCAAGTTATATCGCCGCAGCCGGTTAATGATAAATCTATCATCGACAGCGTTGCTGGGATTATAAACGACATAGTTCCCCAAGTATATAAATCATTTCCTCCATATTCTTCTCATTAAAACACCAAGTTTATCGTACAAATTAATCAAAATCCTGTACTTTGTAGGCATACTCTGGGACGCAAAATTCGGAAAACAAGGAATCCATAGCTTGGGCCAGGTTTGAGTATGCCGACGTAAACGACCCCAGTTTTTACCCCGACTACAATGAAGGATCCAGTGTTCCACCTCTGTTATTGGTACTGGGCTACGCGACTGGAGTGCAGGTTTAAAATTGTTGCGTCACTTGCTCGAAAGCAATTTATTCGATTTCACAACTCGACGGTTTAAATTCTCGAAGAATGAAACAAATTGATTCCGAGCAGAAAAAATGGAACGAAATGAAACGTGATGAACTGAAAATTGAATTTTTTTCAAGGTATGGCTGATTGCGGCTTCGGGGGAAGCGACCGAGGTCCTGTCTTGGCGTCAGGGTTTGGTGCGTACCCTCAGAATCCTGCCAACCCCGCGGATCGACGAGAGACGCCATGACCCTTTCGAGGCGAAGCGACCGATGGTTGCAATCTGCGACTCGGCAAGTCCGGGACCGCAGTTTTCCAACGTCAGTTTCGTCTCGCTCAAAACCGGGGAGCAGGTGAAGAGCATTAAATTCAAGAACCCCGTTTGCGACATCCTGGCCAACAAGCGCTCCGTCGTCGTCACTTTTCTCGAGAAATTGGCGGTCTTTGACGCCAGAACGCTGGAGGATGTTCTCACCATCACCACTTGTTTCCCCAGTCCTGGACCGAATCCTAACCCTGTTGCTCTGGGAACGCGATGGCTCGCTTACAGGTAATTCAGTTGGAAAATCGATTTTGTTTGATTCGAAATTAACAATCATTTTGTTTCTAAACAGTGAAAAGAAATTGATACCAGCGAGGAGAAGCAGCGGTGGCAGCGAAGGCGAGGGTGTGCAGAGTTACACGGCGACAGTTTTGTACGCAGCCAAGTCTCTTGGAAAGGGTCTCCGAGGCCTGGGCGAGACGGTAGCGTCGAGTTTGACGGGAAACTCGGTGACTCCGGTGGCCATGAATCAGACCGGAGTCGAGGCGACCCAACCTGGCGTAGTGACCGTCATAGACCTCGAAGCCGCTCGCGAGGAGAAGGAACTCGATGACCTCAGCATAGAAACCGTGGTCGCGCACTTCACCGCTCATAACGAGGCGATCGTCGCCATGACTTTTGACCTCACCGGCGCTGTTCTCATGACGGCTGATAAAAGGGGGCACGATTTTCACGTTTTCAGAATACAGCCGCATCCTGGTGGGCCCACTTTGGCCGCAGTTCATCACCTTTACGTCCTCCATCGCGGTGACACCACTGCCAAAGTCCAGGTTGACTTTTCTCCTTGATTTTCTGAATTGTCATTTGTCGTTTGCAAATTCTCTGATGACAATTGTCGACTTTTTCCTAGGACATGGTATTTTCGAGCGACACTCGCTGGGCGGCGATATCAACGGTCCGTGGCACGACGCACGTCTTCCCCGTAGCACCTTACGGTGGGTCAGTCGGGGTAAGAACGCACTCGACCCCCCACGTCGTCAACAGGCTCTCGAGATTTCACAGAAGCGCGGGCTTGACCGACGACGGCGCCAGGTCTCATTCTCCGGTGTCGCACTCGGAAATGCCGCTCTCGATTTACCCGTACACCAATCCCAGACTTCCGCCGTATCCGCATCCGACAATTTTGCACCCTTTGGCACAAATTCGGCAACCTTCGACCTTGAATCACGTCAACAACCAGACTCAACCGAGGTCACTGGAGTTTCTTTCGAACAGTTCATTGTATTTGAATATGGATATTGATTGCGTTCTTTCATTTGTTTCAACAGAACTCTGCCGAGACAACGACTACTTTCCGACGACAGCGTGAGTTTGTCCTTGAAAATATGCGCCTGCTTTGCTCCTCCAAGAGCATGGATTTTTTCCCAGCGTGACTCGACGAATAAAATAACAAAACGAGCCATCGATTCGTTGTTTATCATGGCGTGTCACGGGAATATGATACAGTACGATTTGGAGCCAAAGCCTGCAAGTGGTGGGTCCCTTTTGCACTTGAATTGCAATCGAAGTCAACGAGTTGATTTAATGTTAATTTCTTTCGCGATTCAGGAATACCGAAAGAAAAAGTGTGCGACGATACGACTATCGAACTGGATGTCGAAGTTAAAGGCCAGTGGCCACTTCTGAGATCTCCGGGCTACTTGGAAATTGTGCCGCCTTTGCTCTCGTCGAGTCCCCTCCTGAATCTGCCGATGATACCGAAAAACGGGCAACAACTAGACACAGCGGAAGATCGCTGGCTCAGCCAAGTCGAGATAGTCACTCACGCGGGGCCTCATAGGAGGCTCTGGATGGGCCCGCAGTTTGTCTTCAAGACGTACAACGCCCCTAGCGGGTTTGTCAACATTTTCCTTTAAATATGTTGCATTTCATCAGTTCCCTATTTATAAAGAAATTGTTTTTGTAGAGCTGCGGTCAACTTGGTCGAGGCAGAGACGGTGGACATTGGAATCACCGGTGGTTCACGACCCGCTCGCTCCAACCCAGTGAACATGCCACACGCCGCGACCAGGCCCTTGGTTCCTGTGGTGATTGACGGCTCCGGGAGTAAGTTTTTTTGCATCCTGGATCCAAATTCTCTCTCGTTTAAATGTTAATTCTTGAATTGATATTTTAGGTAGTTACGAACAGTCGCCGAGGTTTATGGAAGCTTACGGAGACTCTTTGGATAATGACAGCATGGGAATCGGGATAGGGGAGAATCAGTTGCGAGAGGATCTCGCCGAGGCGATGCTGGAAACGTCGTCGGCGCCGCACAGGGTTCCAGGTACGTTCCCTCGACGCTTACCACTACTAAACCGGCAAATTTACAATTTCGTATGAACGATTCCATTCGAATGTTGTATGATTTGCAATGGGCGCGAGTCGTGGTCACATCTCATTTCCTCGAGTACTTTTAATCGTCCAGCATGTAAGAATCAAGTGCTCAAGTGGCAAATTAACCTTGCACATTGTGTCGTACGAGCGTATGTGTGCACCAGAGTAGGTAGAAATAAAATGGAATTGCAAGTCCGCGATACAGAACTAGCCAGTGGCAGGTATCTCCATCGCTCCCAGCAGTTAACTTAACTGATGGATTTAAAGATCCGGCAAATGTCGTGTGTGTGCTTTGATTGTAGCGACGGAAGAAGAATCCAACATTTCACTTTCTTGTTCCGTGAGCTCGCAATTCGCCCTTGGTGTGCGTGTCGGAATATTTGGGTAGTCATTGTTGGACTCGTTCCCTCCCTGTACACGAAAATGTAAATTTCAACCGCATCAAAGTCATTGCGTGAAAACGATAACTCACAACTCTCAGACAACTTTTTCCAACGTCTTAATGTTGACACACTTGAAAGGCATTTCGTTCTTTCTCTTTCTTTCTTTCTTTCTCTAAAAAAGACGAAGACTCTAATCTTGTTTTGTAAAATGTGCTGCTGCTCAGGGTCGAAAAGTTTAGCCTGATATTGATACCTGCCAACGGCTTTTTCTGTTACTAGGTAGGCGATTGGTTATTGAAAGGGTGGGACAACCGGTAACTAAAGTCGTCAACCCTCTGGGCACTGTAATAACCGTGTCGGCCGACGAAGAAGACGTTTGTTCCAGTCAAGAGTTGGAGCCGGTCGCGGAGGAGCAGACCCCGGAACCGCCGAGGAGCGTCTGTGCCGAGGAAGGCCCGGCGTCGCTGGGTGATTTCGAATCCGATTGTCAGGCGTTGCGCGAGCACACCGAGATTTGCGCGGAGATGCGTTCGGCGAGCGAGCCCGCGATCGACAGCGTGCCCGATCACAGCATCCAGGAAGTGAAGGAGCGCAAGAGCCTCTGTGCGGAGGCGGTGGCGATGCTCGGGGCGAAAAGCGCGATCGATTTCGAGCGCCCGGAGGCGTTCAGCGACGTGCCAACGGGGCTGAGTCTCTGCGCGGAGCAAGGTGAGATACCGAGCAGTCCAATGACGCAGGCCAAGTCGAGTGCTTGGGGTTCGCGCGAGTCCGGGAGCTTCGCCAAGGCAAAATACGTGGTGAGCTACGACGAGGACAGCGTGGTGCTCATGGAGAACAAAAGCGGTAGCGAAAGGAGGACGAAACCTCCTCTGGAATCGTTCGTCGAGATACGCGCCGAGGACGCAAGCTCCGCGGAGTATCAAATCGTCGAAAAAAGCTCGTGCGAGAGCCACGAAGACGAGGAGAGTTTCGCCGTTTTGTCGTCCCCGAAGATCCCCGAGGAAGCTTGTCGCGCTCGGAGGAAGAATAGTAAGAGCGCCATGTCCGACGATGACTTGGAGCACATTTTGCCGTCGGAGCTCGCGGAACTCGAGGACATTGAGAAGAACGTCGAGGTCGAGAAAATTGCTATCAAGTCGAAAAGTAAAACGCCGAAGAAGGAAATGGAAAAGACGAGGAAGAGCAAGGGCAAGTCGGTGCGCGAGGAGCAGCCACTTTTGGATGCTGTGGAGATAATCGACATTGATGCCGAGATGCAGAAGGAGGAGCTGCAAGTAGCGACGAGCGCGGAGTCGGCGATCGTTGAAATTATCGATCTCGAGGCGGAGCGGTTGAAGTCAGAACCGGAAGTCATGTATGCACCCGTGAAGAACGGCAAGACTGGAAGGAAAGGAAAGAAACAACAGTCCTCGGATCCGAAACCGGAAGCGCCCCGGGACCTGGTGAATCCTTGGAGCTCGATTGTCAAGAAGCAAACCAAGCCCGAAATCGAAGAGGAGCCAATTCTCGTTCAGGAAGTCCAAGAGGAGCCGATACTCATCCCGGAACCGGAAGTAGAGGAGGAAAGGGAGCTGGAAGTAGAGGAAGAAAAGGAAACGAAAGCTCAACGTCGCGCGGGGCGAAAAGTCAGCAGGAAGGCAAAAAGCGACGAGGACAAAGAAACGGCTGAAGAAGTGTCCACCGAGTCGGCGATCTTGCCGTTGGAAGAATCGGCGGTGCTGGTGAAGGAGGAGGAAGAGCGCGAGTCGGAAGTCGAGGCGGAAAAACGGAGCGACGATTCCGAACAGGACGCGGTGCTGGTCGAAAAGTCAAGCTCGTCCTCCGATGATTCCAACTCGAAGGGCGTGGCGGAGGAAGAGGGTTTGCCGTCTGATAAGGGTGAGATTGGGGGCACGAATGGCGCGCCCAAACTCACGCCTTGGACCGGCGGATTACCCGCAAAGAAAAACAACAGGTCCAAAAAGAAAAGGCGTAGATGAGTAGAGGATTGCGTGGACGTCTCGAGGGCCAGTCTTGCCCTCTACTTACTCCTCATGCAGGTTTCGGGGGTCGATTAGCGGTCGAGGAATTGAATTCTCACTTTAAGCGTTCGTTTTTTAAATTTTACCTTTTATGTTGATTTTTTTTGTCGATTGATTTTAGTCGGAGATTATTTCGAATTATTGTATGGAACTTTTGAAGGCACGCAAGATTTGTCGTCGAGACGTATCGCGTACAATGAAAATACTGAAAATTTGTATTGTAGAAACGTAGTCGAGATGTTACAAGCTGCGTTTTTTTTTGGAACATATTTTATCTTGTTCTTGGTCTTTTTTCTTTCCCATTCTTGTTTTGGGCCTTGTAATATCTCGATGAAAAATCAGCGGCGAAGAAAAATTTGTCTTTGTTCATTAATGTTGTCAAGATGATGTCTGAGGTTTTTTAATTCTTCGATTTATTTACCTTTTTTGTTTTGGAAAATCGTGTTTTAGAAAAGACAAAATCTACCGTTTAAATAAAAACTTGGTCAGGTTGGGTACTCATTCGGTGCATAAATACTGTGATATTTGTGCAATAATAGGAATAAAATTGAGTAGAAATCTTATTGGAATGTGTACATTTTCGGAAAGTTAAAATTTTGGGACAAAATGCACTTCTTCCAAATTTGTAATCATGGCAATTCGTACCGAAAGAAATCATTGAATTTTTCAAACTTTGCAATGCAATCGGCAGTTTGCAATGAAAAAATTGCATCCATTTATACAAAATCGATTTATTAAACAAAGTTTTTATTTATATTGTTATTACGTAATTACACCGAATGATAAAATAATATCATGTAACGTTTAAGTTTACGTTTACTGTAAACAATAAAAGCGCGTGTATTTATTCCAACGGTAATTTATTTCTTTTATTTTTAAGAACAGCTTTGTATTATTTGGCTATGAAACCGATATTAATTTTACTTAATGCTGCGTCATGGTAAAAGCCTTTTATTGATCTCGTTGTTTTATAATTAAAAAAACTAACTGACTTTTATTTACTCGTATTATTTAAAATATTCGTCTACGAGAACTTTCGAAAATATGTAGTCCAAAACCAAAGTGTGTCCAATTTTGAATCGAGCTTTTATCCAAGTGTAAACTGCCCTCAAGTATTGACAAAAGTATTCACGCAATATCCCAGCATCCGAAAAATGCAGTATAATTTTATTCTTCGCGAAAAAAAAACAAACTTTCATCAATGTAAATATACTCAAAGTGTATCAAATCGCATAATCTTCACAATTTTTTGTCAAAGCATACACCAACTAGAAGCTTCGAGTCGTGCTGGCAAAATCTTTATTTCTTAGTCTGTAAGGGATGATACGATTGTTTCGTGATTCGAATTGTAAATACAAAAAGTAAAAAACAAAAAAAATGCAAAAAACTTTGATAAAATCCAAGTGTATTCAAAGCTAGCCGAAACACCCGAGTAAAAAATAAGCATGTATACCTGTGCGCGTCGTTTTGCCTCTCGAATTATACGTTTGAATGTTTGCGTAGAACTCGATAGATGATTAATTGTTAGCAAGGAAAAAAAAAGAGTTGACAAAAAAAAGGTTTCACGGTACGTCTGCGAGGGGCGATATTTTAACACGATTTAATGATACATATTTACTCGTAAGCTGTAAGATTTACGATGAAGGTCTATTTTTAGATAACCATTACAAAAGGCTGCTGTAATATATTATTCGATTACCTAACAGAGTACAATCGAAGTAGCTGATAAGACAAAAATCGTAACCGACCATTCGCGGTATTCTTTCTCTTTGTTTTCGACGATTACTAACGTCGTTTTATTCGCGTGCGTACAGTGCTAAAAGGACGAAAAAGGATGAAAAAATACTCACTTTAGCTTTTTAGTTTCGTCTCGTGTTAGCGTAAGTTCTTGAGTTCTTTCCGCATTTCGCGAAGCCGACGGGCCTCGGGCGGTTTTGATCTAGCACCACAGGCCACGTACAATTTCAAGCTTAGGCGTAATAATAATCATAACTATATTTCTGAATGTTTAAAAGTGTTCATATTGTAGCGATGGCAAAGAGGCATATTAACTGTTACTTATATAACGTAGACCTTAAGCGAAATTTCGAGATTTTCTCCGAGTTAGAGATAGCAAATCTTACGCCAAAAATTATATTTCAACTCGGCTTCTTTTTTGTTCTCTCGTCGTTGTTGAATGTACAACAGCGACGGCGTTGTAAAGCACAAAACGACAGGACGTAATTATTATTGTTTGCTCATTTTTTAAGCAATTTCATACATGCAGGCATGTACATTTTAGCGTAACTTAATTTATTGCATCGGTTCGAACAAATTGTGTCTAGTGTCCCGAAATCGGATTTTGGCTAGTGAAAGTCTCACAGTTGTCGTACAAATACGATCGTAATTGTAATTTAAAGAAAAAATTGTACAAAATATGTATAAAAAGAAATTTAATGATAATGAAACGACGAGTTGGAGGGGGAGAAAGCCGTGTACATTGTAGGAAAATTTTAGTCCATTCGGCGCGAACGAAGCCTCGGGAGAATTTGCAAGTTTGGCGCGTCGACGCGCGGAGAAACAAATCCTTCCTTCGGTACAAAACATATTCCGTTAAGCAATGCCTTTTTTTCTCCGCGCGGCGACACATATTTCAGCGTGTAACATATTGCTCTTCTACGTTAACATACTGTGTATCCAAGAATGACAAAGACGACAAAAAAAACCATGTAAAATGCACCGAGAATATTCATTGTACATACGAAATCAAGTTTGACGAGTGTAAAATGTTTGATTTCGAGAAAGAAAAATGTCCCGCGACTGGTGAAGAAAAGTAAAAAAAAAAGGTAGAGAAATAAATCCTACAAGTCAGAAAACGTGGTTCTCCGATTTTCTATTCCTCTCTCGCATGCGGATTTTTTTAACGATGCTTTTATTTCGATTTTTCTCGCAGGTGGCAGCCAATCGGTAGCGAGTTACGAGGATTTGAGCTCGAGCAGCTTCAGCTCGGCCAGCAGAGCGTCTCTCGATGCTCGGAGCTCGCCGACTCCATCCTACGGCGCCGAGAACATGATGGTCTTTCCCGGGGACAGCAGCGGCTCCATTTGAGAGTACCTGAGACACGCGGCCGCTCTCCCGAAGTGGTTACGCTGTCTCAGGTAATTCCTCTTTGTTCCCGCGCCGAAACTTTGCTACTTCTTTCCGTTTCCCGTGCCATAATTGAAAAGGACGACAAGCAATTTGAAAAAGTCTATGAAACCCAATTCCAGCGTTCGTTTGCTCAATCTTTTCTCTCTCCCAAAGTCGCGCGTGCGTTTTTTCAAACGAGTCAAAGAATTTAATTGAAAATGTGTTTGCGTGAATTAACATTTCTTTTGTATTTTCCGAAAGTTCAGTGGATGAGCATTTTTGGACGAAAGTGCCTTTTGTAATCTTTGGACTTGCGGTTTCTGAGTCGTTTTCTTTTGTATTTACATTCCGAAGCGAGAAAAATTCCAATTGCTTGAACATTGTTTAGCGGATTTCTATTTTTGTACATCCCGAAGTGATGAGAGGAACGGAAAATAATCATTCGTTTGTAACGTTGAATGTAATTAGTTGTAACATCGGTTTTTTGAAATGTTATGTAACACGAAAATCTCTGTCGCTCGTAACTTGCAACTTTTTCAATTCCGTGAATTTTTTCATAATGGTCCTTTTCAAAACGGCAATTTTGGTAGCAAAGAAGTTGAATTTAGATTCTGCGCTACCTCACGATTTCGCAATAATTACTGCACTTGATTCGAGACCATCGCTCCCTTAAAGTACCTCGAGTCACGAAAAAAGAAGCAGCTTTGCATTCGACGTTCTTTCGGGGAGCAAAACTTGCAAGTGACAAATATTTTATGATATAGCGCGTTAGAAAGAAAGTGTTTTTCGTTTTCCCGCGCAAGTTTTTCAACTATTACAAATACATGTTAATGTCAGTCGCGCTCACGGATCGTAAGACGAAAAAAAAGAAGAAAAAAGCACTTGAAAATGTGACAATGCAAAAAAAAACAGAAACTGGGCAAAGTGGACGCAAAAATAGCTGTAATATTAATCGTAGGGAATAACGAGCCGTGATAGAGGTATTTTTTTTAAACAAAGAACACGATTCAATTTTATAAAGCGGAGATTTCGGTCCCGAAAGTGTTTCCCCGAAAAAGCCAACAGTTTG
>JABFQM010002334.1:0-15536 GCA_022816865.1 Zelostemma sp. ZL-2020 | reverse complement strand
ACCGCCTGCTGAACCGCTTGCACGTGCTGCACGCATTCCTGCGTTGCCTGCTGCATCGCCTGTTGCACTGCCTCCTAAAAACAAAAATACCAAAAACGTATACTTCCAGAACTTCCAAAAAAAAAACAGAAAATCATACCTCGGATGCCTGCTGCACCGCTTGCTGCACAGCGGGAAAAGCTTGCACCTGCTGCACCGCCTGCACTTGCTGAACAGCGTGTTGCACGACTTGCGCGTGTTGAACTACTTGTTGCACCACTTGCTGCTGCGCCTGCTGCACCGCTTCCACCGCTTGCTTTTGGGCTTGCGCGACGATTTGTTCGACTTGCTGCTGTGCCTGCGCAACGACTTGTTCCACCTGGACTTGTTGTTGCATTACCTCGACGTCCTGGAATAATAAAGTCGATGAAATTCCGCGAGTCGATGCATTGGCGCGATTCTTTTGACGTGATGAATGTATAAATACCGAGGGTCGTCGACTGCTTTCTAACATAACAAATGCAAACATTTGTGAAATTACCTCCATTGGCATGGTTTCGGTATTCACTTGCAGAGAATTATGAGGGGCAACGTTGGCTTTCAGAGGCGACGTTGCAGGATTTACAATGGTTGTTTCTTGTATCACAGGTAAAAGCGAATTGTTCATCAAGAGATTATCGGGAGTGGGTTGTTCTTGAATTCCGGAAGTTGGAGGCGTAACTACCGGGCTCGTATTCTCCGCGAGGTTCTGCGGGGGCGACATCAGAACGTCCAGGAGTATATTTTTTACTGGAATCGGAGGACTGGTACGAGGCTGAGAAGGACTCGACATGGACTCGTCTACGATAGGCGCCACGTGTCCTGAATTAACAAAACAACATTTTAAGAATTACGTCCAACACAAATCACAATATTGGCGAAGAACCCGACCCTACCTATTAAAGAATTTGCATTTTTCGTGGCTCGAAGCGGCGAAGCCAGGTGACTTTCCACGGTAGAATTGACGAGTGCGTCGAGCTTGGCGGTTCCAGGACTCGGGGGCAAAAGAGTCGGCGATTGCTGCTGTCTCTGTTGACAGCCGGTCGAGATAATCGAAGATCTCTGCTGCATGACACCGATAAAACCGGTCTCCCCGTGATTCGCTGGCTCTTTTGGACCTTCGATCTGATTCAGATACTTTCCAATGCTGTGCCCACTCTGAGCAGGGAGCGGCTGATTCGCGGGAGTCGTTGCAAAACTTTTCAGCGAGTCGAATTCGTTGTGATGCTGCTGCTTCATGCGCAAGTCCACCACCCCGAAACCCGGCATGTTGTTGTTACAGGGATTCTCCGACGGCATTATCGGACTCGGATTTTTACTCACTTGATGCGAACTCATCAGCTAAAATTTTGAATCAAACATTCACCCATTAATTTCGTTCATAAAACAATAAAAGCAGTTGATAAATTTGGACAAACGAATGAACATTTCGGTATCATTCACAAACAAATTTTAACAACTCCCGGCGATTTCGTAAAATGTTCACCGATGGATTTTCATGCATTCCAGGGTAAGGCATTTGATGTCCGGTGATCGTGGCAAGAGGGTGTGGGTTTCGTACGAGGTCGACAACGCCGAGAAGAGCGTCTTGAACAGAAGAAGGCTCGTTCGTTCTCAACATGTTTGGCTGCACCGAGTCTCTGGAGTTTTGACCCACGATCTGCGCCTGCGTCATTTGACTCTCCTCGGAAGCACCGCTACACTGCGTCGGCGAAGAAATCCCCGTCATGTTGTTATCGCTGAGTAAACTGCTGGAGCTGTTCTCGTTCATGAGCTCCGATTTCAGATTTTCAGTCAGCATGAGTTCCATAGTGGGCGACTGATGCCGGTTCATGATTGGGTTAGACACGAGCTGCATTGGCGGCATCATCACCTCGGACTCTGGTATCGGAAGCTGCGAGGACCACAACATCGAGGGACTACCTTGGGACTAAAGTTTTCATCGTTTATTTTTGACCATTGTCAACTCCATAAAATTTTCATAAATGCAATGAACCGAATACCTGAGATGGACTCGGCTCAGTCTTCAAGACTTCTGGATGAGTTTGAGTTGTTGATTGTATCGGTAACGGCAAAAATCTCGTCGGACTTCCTGCGGCATTGGGTATCAAATCTGGAAAAAAAATCATCGTCCAAGTTAATAATTTATTCCGCATTGATATTTTTCGCACAATTATTCTATTTACTCCATTTATGGAGCCCTAGACTAAAGTTCAGGAAGCATATTACGTAACAATTATTAAAGCATATTTATCTCTCCGAGTTTATTTTTTACAGACAATATAATTGTACGATAAGCCATATCAATTAGTTCAATCGCAACTGTTGTCAACTCGACGAGAAACGTTTGATAAGAATTTCAGAAGCACTTGAAAATATACTCGTAGATATTGAAGGCAAACATTATTTCTTCTTTTCGAAAGAAACCTACTGTTGGCTGCAACGTTCGTCGAGGTTGAAAGTACAGGCTCGGCGATGCCGGGATTCGGAGAAGTTCCAGCGACGCTTTCCACTTTTGGCGCCAGCGTTTCGACGGGAGGCGGCGCGGCTGACGTGTAAATGAAGTTGTACGGATCACTCGTTTTGCCGTTCACGATCACGTACATTTTCACATTTACCGTTTCCGTGGGTTCGAGATCCTGGCGACAATACGGAGGAACAACGCACGAGAAATGTATATGATTCGTGAACTCTTTGTCCGGCATCACGGTGTAGTCCCAAGAAGGTTCACCCGATTCAACATCCGACTGAAACACCACGCGCAAATCCTTGGCAAAATTCTTCCCGAAGACCATAATGTCCATTCCCCCGGTGCAAGGACACGAATTTTCAGAGAAATCCGTGATCTCTGGACTCCCCGTTGGTTGAGCTAGAAAAAAGATCGAAAACTCGTAAATACAAGTTCCCATAAACGCTGTCTTCGAAACATCGAGTAAAAACGCACTGCACACGATGGGATGCGAGCAGACTTGCAAAATTTCGTTCGTGCCGTCAGGGTGTGTGATGCTCGTGCGAAAAGCCATGCGACACCGCGTGGATTTCTTCTTGTTCCTGCCCTGCACCGCGCCGGCTTTCTCCGGGAATCTGTGCTCGACGTCGACGTTCCTCTCCTTGAGAATTCCGACACAATCGCAGGTCACTGTCATGTCCTTCGCGGGATCCATGTCCACCTCGATCACTATCGTCCCATCTATTTTCCTCTCGATGCACGGCGTCGAGTTTTTCCCGCTCACCCGACATGCTTGGTAAAACATGTGCGGCGCCACTTTTCCCAAATCCGTGCCGATAAATACCTGCAAAAAACAACATTGTCAAGTTCGATATAAAATTTAACTTGGAAAACATTCATGCAATTTGTCTTCTTTGATTCTTCGCACCTGAAGCGTCGCTGGTTTATCGTAACCGACGAGTCTGACAACGGGAAAGCCATTTCCGGTGCGGTCCTTAACAGCTCCGCGAGATCCTTCAGTTTGGTATCGCGCCCTGTGCTGTTGTTCCGGCTGACACGTGATTTGTAATTGAACCTTTCCGTCTCTAGACACATGAGCTGCAAAGAAAAGAAACACATTTTCATCCGCGGGAATGAATAAAGCGAATCTCGAATTCGGCGCGGAACAATAGCTACATAATTGGGACATGAGGGTAACGGGACTTTGATGTGTCGGCGGGAGCCTTTTCGTGATGACGCCCATGGCGGGACGGGGCCTGGTGACACCCACGACTTTTCCAACGGCTCCCCCCTTGCCCGCGTTCCGCAATATCGCGGGCGAAATTCCGTTAGTCTTGTTTTTCAAGGAAGACTTATTCCCCTCCGCTATTCTTTGGGCTTCTTCGGTAAAAGCAAAGTTCGCGTCCTCTGACTCGGTCTTTACGTCCATCTTCCTTCTGTTCAATGCTTCCTCGTTGGCGCTGATCCAGACCTAAAAAAAAATATTTGAGTCACTAAGGTGGCAATTTATTGGCGAAAAAAAGGATTCAGTTGGCGAGTCAATAGACAAGTTATAACTGTAACGATTTGGAATGTAGGAAAAAATAAATTTCTTATTTTGGTAGTATTTTTATTTTCATTCCTGAGCAATATAATGGCATTGAAAAAATTATACAGGCAGTAAAAATAATGCGAATTGCTGTCACTTTTAAATTTCAAGCGTCGATCAAAAGAAAAGTATCAAAAAAACGCCGGTGTAAAATTAAACCCACAAAATTTGACCCACCTCTCATTCGTTGTATTTTTTCTTCCGAAACAATCTTTGTTTTTCTCCCGCTTCGAATAAATGAGCGTAAAACAGTTGTGCAATTAACGAAATGTTTGCTGCGAGAACGAGATAAAACCGGAGTCGATGCCGGGATCCGTTCGGATGCGGACTTTTTCGCGTAAATCATAGAAGGATGACTAGCAGACTTTGCCGAATGACGCGTTGTTTACAGGATAATTACAGTGAGACAACGCTTGGTTCGTTGGTCACGCGTGTGCTCTTTCGCGAAAAAATTACGAACGTGTATGGAAATCAGTCATCGCAATAGATCGCGACTATTTTACGTAAGTTCGTCGTCATCGCGTTAGCGATCCTCACCTTTTAATCAGTCACCGCGTGTCACTTCACCAAACGATACAGTACAAAACAGCCATTGCTCTCAATTTTAATTACCCGAACAAATTCAATTACCTTCGGCCTAATTCGATAATTATCAACTAAAGAAATTATGTCCAAAACAGTTATTATCAAACTTCTGCTATTCCTAGAACTCTTCATTACATTTTCCATTTCCGATTTCTCCCCCGCCGATAATTGCAATCAACTTACGCCACTTTTGAAATGTTTCTTGCGGCGTTCCTCGAACTCGATTCCGGAATCGTTGGAATTATCGAAAAAGTCGTAACTGCAGAATTCATTCGAGTTACGGGCTACGACGCTCGGCAAAGATGCCAACGCGGCTCGAGGTCGTTGTTGATGCTGGCGGCGTTTGCGATTTACCCTGCGATTAGAACGTACGCTGTTGACCGGTGTCGGCGAGCCTGCTCCCTCGGTCACTCTCGTCACCATTGAAGAAATTCCGTTTTTAGCGCTACCTGAAAGCCAACAACAAAAATTCAGCTCGATCGATTTCCCCGAGCGCGAAAAAAGTTTCGAGCAACTCGGGTTCAAGGTCTGCCATCGCGATAAGTCGCGACGCTCGGGATTCTTTTATTTTATCAATTAATATGCGGAGAAATACGACTTGGAACAACGGACGAGAAAAAAAAACACACGCACACATTTCGCGCATGATTAATTTGTGCCTTCTGGAATAAATAAATATTCGCGGCGCGTGGTAGAGAAGGTAAGTGACCCAAGCGTCATTTCGCACTGAAAGACAGTTGCGCGAGATAAGGACATCGAATTAATCTGAATACGCCGCATTAAAGCGGCATGGATCCCGAACGTAATGGGGGACATCCATATGTACGCCGGCCTACGTCATGCATTTTTATTGCCGTAAGTGCCCGAACGAAATTCGCCTCTTTCTTTCTCCTCGTCGTCATTCGCGCTTATCTCGTTTTTTTTTCTCGCCTGCTCCACATTTCGAAGAAAGTCGCATTTTAAAGTACACATTTTCTCACTTGTTTTCACAGGCACCGACTTAATTTCACGAGTAATTGTGTGCATAAAAGAAGGTTATCCGCGAGCGCTGAAATTAAAAAACAATCGTTGATAACAAGCGATGGCCGTTTTGATTTTCGAAAAACTGATGATTTTCGAGAATTTACTTATCTCGGGGAGATAACAAGCGCGGGTTCTGCCTCCAAAATTTTTTCAGTTCATCTAATCTTATCAGTTTTATCGGGAGATAACGAGGCGTAATCACGTGCAGTAAAAAAGGTCGCGAATATCGGGAAGAGAAAAAGCCCGGTTGAAAATTTTCAACCGCGACTTCGTCCTTGGCTCGGTGACTTCAGCGGCTCGAATGTTGAAATAAGGGATGAGAGGACTATATCGGGAGCGTGCTATCTATAGAAACTTGACTGCTGATTGGGCTAATTGCGTGGGGTGAATTGCAGTCGCAACGCAACTAGTGACGAGTGCTTTTAACGGGGGTTGACTGCGACGTAATGGGCACATACACAGTCGCAGGTGCGCGCACATAATCGCGAGGAAAATCACGGACCGACGTCAATGACCCCGTGTCATTCATCGACGATTCCCCAAAATTTCCATTGCGTTTTCCGCTGTATGATCCAGTAACATAATTTTTTTTTGGGCGATTTTCAATTGGAAAATCAAATGGTCTTCCAAAAGAGGAATTTTGAATGGTCTTTTCCAACTGAAAGTTTAAAATATGATGCCAATTTTTTTGAATTGCCAATCAACAAGTTTCTCAAAAAATGTTATTTTGTTTACAATCGCAAAACAGCGAACCCCTAATTTTTGGCTCGATTTACCGGATCAGTAGTACAGTTTATTTCCCCGAGGAATTGGCGAACGCAGAAATACAATTGACGCGCGAATCTCGATTGAATAATGGTTATAAAATTATTTGAACGAGGGGGAAGTACCTCCTGGCTCATCACTGGACCATTCGGAATACCGCGTTACTCTGACGATGAACAATCGGCGCAGTAAAGCGAGTAGGATCATGCTGGACGCATCGATTCCCCCAATGATCACCTTCTCGAAGATGGAAATGAAGGAATCGTAAAAAGTTTCGTTATTACGGAATTATCGGTCAAAGCTCTTCTTCCTCTTCCACCAAGCGAACAATTACTGTTCCCGGTAATGTTTCTTATCAGCACAAATCTTGGGACAAAGGACAATCTTGGACAAACTCGACAAAGTTTCGAAAAAAAGGCGTGGAGTATTCGTTACGCAACGCTCGAAATATAAATAAAACTGTTCACACATTATTGACGATTTTGTAACCTTCTAGATACGATTAAAGACATCGTTGTCGAAATACCGTTTCTTTGAGCCTCGTGTTGTTTCTCGAGTAATATTTAAATCGCCAAAGTTATCTCTTCATTGGTTGGCATATTGAACATGATGATTGAATTAAGTTAAGGCTAACAAAGCTGCGTAAACTCGGGACACTCGTGTGTGAATGCACTTAGCGCCTTCGCCGAAACGCACACATGAATAATCTCATTTATATTGGGACAAACCATCGGACGTTTTTCACAAGTATCGGAAGTTTCGCTCGAGAATTCTCCAAAACAAACAACTGGTTCTCTAATTCCTCTCGTGAATCACGGATCATTTGCGACTGAATGAAAAAGCGACGTTTCTGATGAGATTTTTGTTGGAATGAAAATTAAAAAAAAAAACAATAACGATGTGAAAATAAATAATTGTATTGATGAAATGATTAAATTGACGCGAGTTAAATTGTTTCCGCTGGTAATTAAGAGGGTTACTGAATCTCAGAAAATTCAGAAATGATGTCATTATTTTTATTTCGAAAATTCCACGACATTGACGTGTCATTCTTTGAGTTTTTGCAATTCATTGGTAATCTCTTTATTAGTGTTTAATAATTGTAAATGTAAAAATGTGGCATTTAACCAAATCACTCTTTATCAAAAATTTATCACCTTTTTACTATTCATTTTTTTTACATCCGTTTATTAACAGCTTTTCGAAATTTTCGTATTAAAATCAATCAGGGGATTCGCTAATTTTGTTAGCGTTCGCTTAACGAATTTTTAGCTAAATAAACAAATAGAAACAAAGAAACATTGACGATATTAACGAGCTGATAACGCAGAGCTGGAATGTCGAAAGATATTTTGAAAAAGAGCGAAGAATCGGCGGCGTCGTAGTCCCGATAACTAAATCGATCAACATCGTAACTACTATCCCGCAAGTGCTGGATATGGCGCTAATCATGAGTCTCAAGGTCAAGTCAATCAAGTGTCTCGTACCTGGCCAGAAACATCAACGGATTCATCGCTGATTTTTTACTTCTTTCCAGGTTTTCCAGCCCAAAAATGGGATTTTTTTTCTACACGGAAAAAATGAAGCAGATCATGCTAAATTTGCAATAAAATTGTGGCTACAAAATTAGTAGACTCTCTCTTATTTGTTTTCTGCGTCACCAAAAATCGGCCGTTCTGAAAATACGTGAAACCAAGAAATGCAGATTTCGAGATTTTCAAAATTCATTCTCTTCTTACTTTTTTTATAAAGTAACAGAAAGAAACTTTCAGTTTTTCATTAGTTTCGACTATTTGTTTATTCACATTTAATCATTCGAAATTTGGAAATTTCCAATTAAATATTGTAATAAATTAAGGTAAATGTCCCAATAATGGACCGGGCCGTGAAAGAAATACAAAGAACGTGATTATTATTAACTTTTTCTACAAAATAAAAAACTGTCGTTTCAGATAACACTCGTAGTTAAAAATAGTTTTCAATATTTTAATCTTAATCACGTTTTTCCCAGCCATGTCCATTACTGGAACATTCGTGCTTTCGACTACTTAATTGCACGTGATTAAAAAACTAATTACAACTGTACAAAAACAAAAAATGCAACTTGTTCTTGAAAGAATTCTACATTGTTTACGAAAAAAACAGAATCTAAAAAGTTATTTTTCACTCGGAAATCAGCGTTTGAATTTCGAATTTCGCTCAGGTGGTCCATTACTGGGACATTTACCTTACTGCCGATAATTCAAACCTACAAAGACGTTTGTTTTTTCGATGTATAATCTCTCAAAGTCAAAATACGTTTTCTCTTTTATTTTTAATTCGAAAAATTGAATTTTGGGTTAAGATAACAAACATTTTGAGACTCGAATAGCTTTTTATCTTAAATACTAAGAAGACGTTACTGAATTAATTTCATTATGATTTTTCCAGGTTTCCCAAATGTGCGGCAACCCTGCTTATACAATGCACGAAATTCCATATTTTACTCTCCAACAAAACTTTGCGAACGATTGCATCGCACGTAACGAATTGTGTAATGCAGGAAAAACAATGTCCGCTACGAAACGCCTCGACAAATCGAACAAATCCCGGATGATTTTTCGTCACTTCTGTCGAATTAGAACCACGTGCGGGGGGTTGTTTGCAAGATTTGACGTAAACAAAGCCGCGCTTCTGTAATCGGTGACTCGTGTGCAATTAATGAGTCGTTGATAGCCTAGTTTAAGTACGAATGCGCGAGATAAGGGGTGCATAGATGCCGGAGGGTTATTCGAGGACATTTTTTCCGCTGCGATTCCACGACTTTTTGCCAATCGACGTGGAATCCTCTCTCTATTTCTGCATCGAAAACAATTCCCCTTCATCGAAGTTAACCTTCGATTGGACGATTTTGAAGAAAAGCTAGTCATTCCGTAGTTATGTATATATAACGTCGAATAGAAAGGTCAGTGATGTGTGCTACTAAAATCGAGAAGGAGGGATACGATTGTCAAAGGCTTGATTCTATCGGCAGCTTGCAGCAACGGCGATAAAATTCTAGAACCAACAGATAAATTTCCCTCCGGGCGAAACAATAAAGACGCGACTCTATTAAAAGCCGAGAAAAAGGCTGATATTATTTTTCAATCGCTGGATTCTCAAACTGCGAATCGATGCTTTGCTTTTTAGTTATTTTCGAGAATGAGGAAAGAAGCCGGCTGAATGTATAAATATTCCAGTTTTTTTCAGTGGCGCCGCTGCTGATGACAACGCAAAAAGTCGATTTTCGACGCTGCCGCGACTCCTCGCGTGAGAAGCCTTCGATCTCTAGCAATTTAATTGCACTGTGTAATTATGCCAAAGAGAATTGATTAGCCTGCGTGCGAAAGCGCAAGTCTGGCGTCTGTACATGTGCGATAGGCGTGAACGCGAGAGTCAGGGCCGTATCGACGCGGATCATTTTTTGACTTTTGACCCTTTTTGTTCCCCATTTATTCCTACTCTTCCTCAACCGAACAAACAAATTGCGATAATTTCCGTTTTTCATTACATATTTCAGACGCGTGAAGAAACGTAGTATCAAGTTTTGGTAAAGATTACTTTGCTGTCATTGAAACTAGTCATAATTATCATCATTTAAAATCTAGGAATGTTGCTTCATCCATCTTTCTATAAATTGATCAGCGTGAAACATTCTATTGTTTCTATTCAAAGATTTCCGTTACGAATTGCATAAATTCTAAAAGGAACATTAGCCAAGAAACTTTGCCGTTCAATTTTTCCAAAATTTCGGAAATCCGAACAAGAACTTTTGATTTCGAGAGTTTCGAGTTCTAATTAATTGATTAACTTCATTTTGGAGTTAATTTCCTTGAGTACCATAGAGATTCTCAATATCAACAATAATTATTAACAAAACTTCCAGCGACAAAGTCGTTCAAAGCGACGATTCTCGTGTAGTATAAATCTATCCCTTCTGAAGAAAATCTGACCCAAATAATTAATCAAAAGACAAACTTGAAATTTAATCATCTACACATCGCGAACGATAACGAGTCGAGATCGTGCGTTTCAGACGTAATGCGATTCTCTACAAAATTGTTGTATCGTTCCTTATTTTCCGAGGCAATTGTAAAAAAGCGACGCGTACGTCCAATTTTCAGTGCCGCGTTGCGAAAGGAGGAAAGCTAGATTTCATTTATCCGAGGTTCGGTGCATACCAAGAGCAACGACAAACCTGTTGCGCTTGGTGCAGGCGAAAAGTCGTCAGCTTTGACGACAACACCTCATGATGTATTCACATCACTCGCGCATTTGAAAGAGCAAATTCTAACAATGTAGCTGTTTCGATTCATAGTTTGCCAACGCGTCGAAGAGCCTTTTAAAAATAGCGAGGATCAATTCGGGACGAAACGTCCGCTTTTGAAGAACGCCTTTTTTTGGACAAAATTGGTTTATCGTCGAGTGTGTGTGAATGCTGGCGGTGACACGACCGAATAAAGCGTTATCATTGCACATGAGTGTAAACAGTTGTTATCTAGTCTTCGCTGTCGCGAAGTATAATGTAATTTATCGGGCATAGTGTTTTTTAAAGTTTACACTTGAAAAGACTGCCTTCTGATCTGCAACTCAGTAGCGTCGCTGCAAAGCTGCTCGACCGATTATTCTTTAGCTTTTGAAATTGGCCGAAATTGGCATTTTATTTCAGGAAAGACTCGATTTTCCGAACCGAATTTTCCGTGCGGGAAATGAAACAAAAAAGGAGAAAATAATTGAAAACGAAAATGGTATTGATTGTAAGATAAAAAAATGAAGAAATCATTGGGTTAAGTTAATTAAAAAATGAAGTAGAAAGCATTAGAAACATTACATCGTAATTTTTCGATAAATGTTCCGTGTTCGGTCGACTAATAACATATTTTTGCAATAATTACTTTGTCTTTTCAACACCGTTACTTTCAAAGCCTTGTAAAATAAAATGTCAACACTTGTTTCAGTGTCCCACAAATCACGTGAATGTTCACAGAGGTAATTAATTTTAATCATGAAAAATTACGAACAAACTTGATAAGCTTTCGTTTTTCAATGCAGAAAGTGATTTCTAGAGAGTTATTGAATTGTTTCAAAGATAACAACGATAACGACTATCACTAAAGTAGAAAAAAACGTCGATTACAAATTGCAATGCGAGATTTCATTTCATTTTTACTCGCGCAAACAAATTGCAAGAACTGAAATCGAATAAATCAGGAGATACTTTGAAACGAAAATTTCGTTCCAATATGAAAATGATAGAACCGGATTGATAAGAAGTAAATTTGAAAACGAATGGGCTGGTTATTCACAAAAAAGCGGCAGGCATTTGCAATACATGAAATATTTATATCAACATTTTACGACGCGTAAAATAACACTCGGAATATTCAAATTTGCCGATTGGCGCGACAATTGATTATCCCAATTTTTATCGTGCTTGTGAAAGCGATATTTTTTCATATAAAATTTATTTGTATTTCACAATCATTATCGTGAAATTCATTACGTATTAAAATACTTGAGATAAAAATTAATCATCGATTTGTTTAATCGTTTAAGCACTCAAGACTGATAATTGCAGTTTTTTCAATCAAATGAAATTAATTTTAACAATTCGAGTAAACACCGAACAGCGAAAAGCAGAAATTGTTTTCGGGACATTTTCTGTATTATAATTTAAGCAGAGCTTCGAATAAATAGCGCCAACAATTTTGCTTGTACATTGCCGAAGATTGCATAAAAAGTGACTGGAATGAAAAGTATCGCGCATAATATACCAGTTTTTCAGACCAATTAATTTGAACTGGTTTTTCTTCAACAATAGTGCGAATAATTTTATAGTCAATACACATTGACTTTTTGCCGCAGAAATAACGATTTACTGGGAAAGATTTATAAAAAACATTACGTCTGTAATATTTTTGAAAATACCGTTATAAATTACGTAAAAAGCAGCAACAGGTGTTGTTATTGATTGCAATGAAAATAAGTTTTTAACAATTTCTACTTATTTAATCAGTGACATTAAAAAATGGATCGGCGAACATCATAGACAAATATTTATAATAGAATCAAATTTTTCACGAGAGAAATCAAGTTAACAATTAAAAATTATGATTGTCCGGTATGATATATTATACTTAAATATATATTTTATATTTTAGTTATTTCCGTTGAGGACCGAAAAAAACCCAGGATTATGTTAAATAAAAATAAAAGCGGTATATCATTTTTCTACCCAGATAAAAATAGTTCTATACGAAGCGTCTATAATTGTAAAAAAACAAGAATCATCATAGCAGTATGATATTCGCCAGCTCCGGAAATTAATTTCTTCTGACAACATACAAAAATAACAGTAAAATCTTACTATTCGTGAATAATAATAACTTGGTGTTCGGAATTATAAAGAATTTGGCAAATCCTTCAAAAAACGCGTGCCTCAAATGTCCGAAAATGTAAAAAATTCCGAATTCGCAATAGTTTTATACTGATTTCATCCGCTTTAACCATAATCGATTCGACTTTACACTGCAAAATTCAATAGAACTCGAATAAATTAGACCAGAACATCGCAGCAATTAAGAAAAGAATAATTTGCAAGTCACTATAGTAATCTGGTGGCAATTATTGGACTTTCTAGTACATTTTACTTGAACTGCATTCGTATAAACCGTACAAAACGTTATTTAAAATTTTGGCAGAAGTAACATTCGCTGGTTTCGTTAAAATCTCCAGTCAAGTGCAATGAAAACAGGATCAGTGTATCTTTTGCATAAAATCTACGGTGTATGTCGGAAAGTACTTTTATTACATATTCAGCAGACACGACCGCAACCAGTTCTTGACATAAAAAACATTCGTAAAATTCTTAAAGGTCGAATTAATGAGATGTAGCTTGTAACTGATACGCGAGAGACCACGAAAATGTAAAATAAAAATTCAACACTCCCAATAATTAAAAGTATAACCAATTTTTTATTCAACACATACGCTTATCTCGTTTTTCAATTGGTCTGATGAAAATTCAAAATGTAGGTACACCAAGAAAAATTTGCTGTTGGGAAGCCGAGTACAAAGAAATTGTCGGTGGACTTTTTTTGTTTATATTACTACAAGAAAATATTTCTGAAGAGAAAAAAAAGCTCTCGAGTCAAGATTCAAAAAGAATTGTCGTGCATCGAATGGTGAAATTCAAGAATGTTCGTTTCTTGATTCGAGATAGATATTCCTAAGAGTGTATGTACATTTATTAATGTATGAACAATTACATCTTCACGGAAAAAAAATATCTAGAGTACAAACAAAATTCTGGTCAAAGTAGCCATACAAAGTATAGCGACTAAGCTAAAACCAGAAAATATGGCTATCGTAAGCAGAATTATACTTATCGTAGGCAGAATTAGCCTGACGTTTAGTTTTGATAGCCAGATATTCTGGCCAAAACAGCAGTATTCGTGCAACCTTAAGAGTATTGCTGCTGTCAACATACCACTTTTTTCCGCGTTGTATCAAAAATACGTAGACAGTCCAAGGGTTTCACGGAAAAAAATGGTTCGTACTCCGTAGCCATAACAGTATGTGTCTAATTTTCTAGCTAAAAAGCTTATATATTCTGCCTGTATTAGAAATACAATGTATCTGGAAGCATTGAATAAATATGGCTGTTAAATATTGATGTCACAGAAAAACAGTAATAGCACTATAGCCATAATGTATGACTATAATCTTTCCAGTACATTTTGGCATACTTCATCCGCTTTGAACAGTCAGAAATCTGATTAAATTAACCATATTTTCTGGCGGGCGAGTTTACAATATCGGTATGTCTACTGCACCCAGAAAATGTTCGATTGTATGATACGCCCAATACTTTCTGGCTACTGTAGCTAGAATTCTGTTTGTACTCTTGATATATTTTTTTCCGTGTTGAACCTGGGAATAATGCACTTAAAACTGGGCTATGAAGTAAACGAATCGAACTCCTACATAAAAGTACGAATTGAGCAGAAAAATTACCATCAGCGCTTGTACTATCTCGTATTTCTATTGATGTTTAGTGTAACTCAGGGTTTATGAAATTCTTGAACATATGACATGGCGATATCTTTTATCATAAGATGCTATTAATACCCTTAATATAAGAGCTATTTATTTTCTTCGGCGATTTCGTTTTTACTATCACACTTCGTAGGGAGAGTGGGGGGTTGTCAGACATGGGGAGTTGTGAGACAAGTTAATATCTGCCATATTAGAAAATTTTCAAAACTGCGAAGGATTGTTAATTGTTTTTCATGACATTATCCCACTTTTTAATTAGCACTTGTCGCGTCCACACTCTTTTCTAGCGTCTTTTTAGATTGTTGGTTCACATTTGTTTTGGAAAGTTTTTTCGACCATTTGGGTTTCTGGTATTTCCAATTACTTTTCAAAATTGATTGCGAATACAAAAAAAATTTTGAATCATTGTTAGTGGATTACATTTTGACTCACGAAAGAAAATTTTCATGATCATTCGATGTGTGTATAATCTTTTGTCAATTTGATAATGTAGTATATATGGGGAGTTGTGAGACAACATTAGTGAGGAGTTGTAAGACATTCCATTTTTTACATTTTTCAATCTGAGTTCGCATCTTTCATGCAATTTTGAAGTGATTTCAGTAGGTTTCATGATTTCTTGTGTTGAAGTGTGCCAATTTATAGGGTTATACAGACTTCGTTTTTTCAACAAATTGTTCCTCGAAATTATCTTAATTTTCATTTTTTACAACTTGAATGAAGAATAATCATCAGAATATATCATTTACTTCTATTTTGAGTCGTGTCTCACAACTCCCCACCTTTTTTGAAAATTCACAAAAAGATACATTTTTACGAGCATGATAAAATTGTTTAACCATTATGAATTTTAACAAACTGCTGAAGCCTAAAGTTGTGTTTTTGTGTCTACTAAAGATTCTACACTCTAAGTTTGAATCAGTGAAATTTTCACTGATTTATGATCAGTGACCCCTTTCTAGCTGGTGAACCAGTGAAAATTGACTGGTTTCCAGTGAAATTTCACTGATTGACTAGCTAGAAAGGGGTCAC
>JABFQM010002333.1:0-15544 GCA_022816865.1 Zelostemma sp. ZL-2020 | reverse complement strand
TGGATGAATTTCACAAAATAACCTTCCCCCCCCCCCCTCCATAGTCGTGAACCCAAATCTGCAAAAAGGAGAAATCCAACTAAAGTAGCAAAAGTGACCACCACTTTTTTTATTACTTAATGCAATAAAGTAATTATGGAAGTTCACCAAATTTTTGTAAATTGCTAAAGATTTGTAGATAATGAATAGTTGAACAAATACAATACTTTTATTGTTTACAAGTGTTTTGTACATAAATAAAAGTCGTTTAAAATATAATACAGTTAATAACAATCACATCATTTTTTTATCTACCAACTAAAATGACGACATTTTTACATATTTACACGTCATAAAAGCTAATTTTTTATGTGTGGAAGAGTATCGTGCTTTCCTGAATACAGAAACATCCACAGCCGGTGGGACAAATGTTTTCACTGGTAAACCACGTTGCGAGGTGTTGCGTGTGACCTCCATGACCGCAGACAACGCAGAAATTACTGGGGCCTGCAAAATCCCATTTCAGCGTAAAAATTATGTTACACAAACAAATTCCGATCAGAACAAGCTAAAGTACCTCGAACAGAAATGTGACAAATAGCACATTCAAAAGTCAGTCTTTTACAGTTGGTGCATTGCAAGCCTTTGCTAGTCTTGTTGCACCAGGTGCAATCGCTCTGAAATTCGATGCTTTTCTTTGGATCCAGCGCAGCTGTGTTTACATTCTTCAAAACTTGAGCTCTCGTATCCAACAGTTTCCATCTGTGAAGTACTTCCGCGTACGCTTTTTTGTACCCATCATAGAGCGTTATATTCTTCTCATCTATGGATCTGAAAAAATGGTTTTCAATTGTAAAATTTTGATTGATTTCTAGATTTTTTTCTCACCGTGAATTACGATCGTGATCCCCGGAATTATCTTGGATGATTTTCGCATCGTCCAAAGAATCGGACCACGAATTCGACCGGTTCTGCTTGAGACTCGGAAAATTCCAACCCTCCAAAGATGTGTCGGCGGGATGTATCGTATGGTACGGCGATTCGCCAGGCTGTAAACATTAAAAGTTCATCAATAATAATTTATGATTGAATATTTCAACGCAAGACATAAAACGTTTCGTGAGATCTACAAATTAAACATGGGATTATGAATGCGTGAAAACCAAAACTCGACGCCAAATTAATGATGTTACGGTATTTCATAAGCAATATAAAAGAGCAGGGAAAAAATGGTTAATCAGCATCTTCAGGAATTCTGGTCTAGCTTTGTAATCAAAATTTACTGGCCTAGTGCAGATTTTCAAAATTAATCCATCTAAAAACCGTAATAAAAATGTACCGTATCTTACCTTCAAACTCAACTTTCCGTTGAAAAGCCTCTACAACAAAGACAATGGTTAACATAGTGATGGTTTTTAGTAATTGCCGGGTATTTACAAATGTAACATTCAATTTTATGTACCAAGGTGAAATTAATCTTACCCCTATCTGAACAAAAAATTCAATTTTCTTACCCCCAAAAATATGAAATACTCGGGTAAAAGCGGAATGTACATCGAAGATCAAATAAGCAGCTTGTTAACGATTTTAATTACAAAAGCGTGGTGAATGCTGCGTGAAAAAGTTATACTTCTGACTCTATAAGCGTCTGTTTATACCGTTGCAACTATTTTCCTAACTTACAGTAATATTAACCGATTTTCTGAAAAGCCGAGACTGGACTGTATCGAAGCGGCCATTGAATGCGCAGCTCAGCATCCCTGCCATTTGCACGTCTGATTGACTAGAGTAATGTTGAATCCTAAACAAAGCAAGCATATTAAAAATGTGTCTCAGTAATTGTCATTTTTAAAAACGAGTAAAATTTACAAAGAATGAATCAGGTTTTGTCCGAACGGATGCGTCGACCAGGGAATATCGTTATCGGTAGATTGTCCATTCGAAGTGCCTTGGGCATTGGAAGTGGGTTGCGAAATGACCAGCGCTGTCAAGTACCACGCTTGAACCAAGTCAGGACGTTCCATAGCTGCTGCGATACTCGCATTGTGATGACACATCGCTGGTATATCAGTCATATTAATTCTGAAACGAAACAAATCCTTCGTCAAACATGATCCAGGAAAATTAGATAAAATAGCGGGAAAAATTCTGGTGAGCCTGCTCATGTCGGCTCCTTGCAATATAAACCGTTACATCAAGGAAAAAATTATCGAAACAAATTTTGTGAAGAATCCTATAGAAGTCCCCACCCTCGACTCCCATTGGTGGGGACTTTTGATATGTTTTACAGAATACCAAAGAGAGCATGCCAATTTTCAGAAACATCGGAATTTTTCCCGCATTGAAAAAAATGATGATAAAAAAAACATACGTATACTTCTCTGCGAGATCTTTGTTTATGAAAAACAACGACGAAGCGTCATAGATCGTGACTACCGAGTGATAATTTTTATAAGTGGGTTTTCCATGGGTCCTGTTCGTCCCGTGTATCCCCCGACGTGACGTTTTTGGCTAAAAAAACAAGAAACCAAGTTAACTGTCATTCTAAATTACGGAAATTCAAGGTCAACTAACTCGGTCTTGGAAGTAAAAGGAACTTATGGAAATGTTATCGCTCGGTTGCGCGTAAGAAGTCGGGTATATCGGCATAAAGTGGCCTCCATTATTCATCCCTGTTCCCAGCGCAGCAAGAGCTCTCGGTGTTGCACTTTCCGATTTCATCGACGTCCTTCTGGCGTAGGAAGAACGTCCGAAACACACCAGGGTTCCTAAAAAAATCGACGAGCAAATATTAACAAATCTTGTTTCCAACACTGAAACTCAATTTTCACTACTTTCATGGTCACGGACCTGCGCTACAAAATTTGGCACCGGAAGTTCGGGGAAACGGAATACAAGAATCGTGATAGTTGGAGCAAGTGTTAGACGAATCCATAAAATTTTGCTGCATGTGATACCCCAAATGATTGCTTTCCGACTCGTCTTTGACGCAGGTCTAAAATTCAAAAAATACACGTTGGATAAAATAGTATATTTTTTTTCTTCATAAAAATACGCGTACTTGTTCCAACGTTGCAATGAGTTGTCTGAGGCAAGGCTCCAGGCACGAACGGTTTTTCCGAACTCGTTGCTGGGCCGTCTGTTTCAGAACTTTTAGTAGCTTTGCCATAGTCGCGTGATCTATCGTTGTTCCTGGACAAAACTGAAAAGTCGGTTGGGCACTGTAGGGGTAGTTTCCGGGAAAATTGACTTTCAGGACCACGTTGTAGTTTTTGTTGTTTGCTGTAACGGTGCAACTACGTTCCACCGCATCCATTGCATTCACCTGAAGATAGTTGACATTATAAACTTTAACTAAAACTCTTGTAATTTCATGTACGAATCACCTCGATATTTGGAATATTAATATTGATAAGGGAGAATTCCTGCTGCAAAGTTTTAGGCTGCGTCGGCGAAGGTACGTCCTTGTCATTGTCTACGCTGTTCAGCTCGTGCCGACTTTGCGAATTTTCTATCTTTGTCGTTGTGTAATTAATTTCTTGGTCGCTGTTTGATTCGTGAAGTTGAAGATCTGGTACGGATTGGATGGATCCTAAAATTAAGAAAGGTATGAAAATCATCTCATGGAAAATGAGTTTATGGCTTTTTTCAATGCTCACTCAAGTTGCTGTCTTCGGATAATTGGGTGTAAACCGAAGTGTTGTCATCTATATCGTGTCCGCATAACTAAAAGTAATTTTCATTAGTATTTTATCATCGAATATAAAGTTTGTTACGTTTGTAATATTCATTACTTTTTTCAAGAAAGGAGCGATTTTGTATATCCTTAAGCATTGATCCTTGCTATACGTTATCAACTCGAAATCATTGTTCCCTGAAATTTCACAGAATTACATGACAATTCCCACGTTTTCGTGTTCGATGTTCCGTGTACCTAATCTTTGTTGTCTCCATTGAAATTCTAGAACGACATCCGTGTGACCGACGAACGTGTAAATCGGAGTATTGAGATTTGAAATGTTCCATAGTGACAAACTATTTTCACCGCGACGAAGTTGTGGCACCACAATCGTAACCAAACCCTCTCCAAAAGGCTGCGAAAGAAATTCAATTTCAATAATTGCTAACTCTGTTTAGTCTTTATTTTTATAAGATAAATAAATTTTTTTTAACTGTATATCTGGCTCTCCAAACCGGGGAGTTCGTGGTCAAGATACTTTCCGCTCTGCGAGGATTTGTGGTATCAAAAATCTTGACCGTACAATCTTGGCTGGACGTGGCCAATTGATTTTGTTGAAACGGACACCAATCCAAGCCATAAATCTAATACAACAATGTCACGTGATTGATAAACAACTTCTAAACAAGAAATTGAGTAGCAAAGTTTCATTCATCACTTTTGTCAAGTGAGCTGCTATATACTGAACAGGACTGTTCCCTTTCCGTTGATCCCAGATTTTCACATCTCCGTCGTGTGCAGTCGCAAACGTGTTTGGCGATAAAACGTTCCATCTTACTTGAGACGAGCCCGCTGCAACATTTTATAAATTAAATTTCAACTCGGAACTTGAAACAATTCGACATGGTTAAATAAAAATCAGTCGAGCAGCTCACCAACGGTGGAACAAGATAAACTTGGTTTTCTCTGATCTCGCAAATCCCAGATATTTATAAAAGTATCGATACTACAAGTAGCTATAATCTCAGGATCCTTTGGGTGCCAATTCAAATCGCTAACCGCTCGCGTATGCGCCCTCAAACTGTGAGTGGTTTGCAATTCGTATCCTTGCGCTCCGTCGAAACTCAATATTTCGACGCGTGTATTACTCTGGACAAAAGAAAATTCTTTCATTGTTTAAATGAAACTTTAGAGCCGAAAATATTTTTGAAAACTTCTAAACTAACAGACACAGCGCATAAATGACTGTGGGATAAAATGGGATTCCATTCGGCGGTGCCGACTTCGTATTTGCTCTGTCTGTGGAATTTTTTCAAACAGTCTGTTTCCTCATCCAGATGTTTGATGGCGAAATAGCGACGCCTGAAATTATCGGCATTTTGTGATTGATAAAACCAGCATTTGATAATGTCAAGTCATTGATTGTATTTTTGATATCTTGATTACATAAAAACTGATAAATAAAAATATTGTTTATTTTGTTATTACCCTGCTAATAACACATTACTTCCAGTGACATCAACAGCCATAGTATTGGCCTGAAAAAATCCAAAACAATCTTTCAACTCGAAAACAATTCTTAAAATTTGTGTGGTAAGAGCTAAAAATAAAAATCCGAGCCGAACATTTTTTACGACTTTCGAACCAAAACAAACACGAATAAAATTGTGAAATATAATTACGAAAAGTTGCGTTCACGCTAAGAAAATATTGTTTATTTGGACCGGAAGATGGTACTTTTTAACACAAAAACAAAGTTAAAAAACAAAAAATGGAAATTTCTGAAGGAAATTGCGTTGTTCTTAACATCGAGAAAATATAATTTCGAAATTTTACCTGCAAATCTCGATGCTCCGAGACCATGTAATCGTTGCTCCATCCTTTTGACATTTTAACAGTCGAAGAAATTTTATTACTGTCATGTGTCATATCGCATAACGAGAGCGAATCTTTGAGGTTAGATGCGTAAAGTTGTTTTTTTTCCCCAATCCTGACACGAGAATCCCAAAAAGAAAAAGGGAAAATAATCAGATGAACATAGCGCATGGTCGCGATCACATCGAAACTATCGAAAGATATCGAAATCGTAGAAGGCCCTTTTCGCGATTCTCATTGGTCAACGGGGTTCGCGGTCGATTTGAAATTTTATTGCATTACATCTTTGAATCGGATGCATCAAATCGTGTAATTTTGAATGGACCATGACTAAATAAGTAAAAAGCGCATCATATTGTTCTGAATCATGTCTGTAGACGATTTGAAAATGAATCAAGCCCTGGGCTTTGTTTTGAATAGAGCAAAGAAGTTCGAAACTTTTTAAATATTTTTCGGAAGAATATTCAAAGAATACGGAATAATTATATTTTTATGTATTATAAATATTCGTAACTATTAATAAATTGCATTTTAGAAAGTGAAGTTAATTAGACTCTCAAAATTAGTTTCTCATCGAGTTTATTCACCTATATTTTAAATTCTCAAAGATTAAATGTACAAATGTTAATAATATCTGATTTAAGAGAACCGTTCATATACTTTATGTGCATACTTACAAGTATGCCCTTCTTTTCCCACCATTCTTCATTTCGATCTCGCACATGCACGCACACGCGCAAAGGACCAACTGCAGGGTTTCAGGGCCGAAATGCAAAGCATGCAAAGTGTCCCAGGCGAAATAAATAAATTACACATCTCGTTTTTAGCAAAACTTTTTATTTGTGCACAAAAAATGAAAGCAATTAATGCGAAACCCTTTTCCGCGCATTATTAAAAGCAAAAATGTACGAAGGAAAAAAGAAACATTGTACTACGCAGTTAAACTTCGGGTGTTATTTTACAGCCGATGAGTTTAAAGTAATAAAGTCACAGAGGCTGCAAAAACTAGAAAGTGTTTCGCAAAAAAATCTCGCATTCGGAAAGATAATAACATCGAATATTGACATTTAATCGGGGCGTCCGTCAACCTTGACTCATCCCTGCGTGGCAATAACGTTCCCCTCTCCTGCAACTCGTTTGACATTAGTAAAAAGAGTGGGGCGCGAGACAAAGACAGAGGGGGCAGAGCGCGAAAGAGGGAAAGAGAGAGCGGCAGTGTTTGTAGACGCTGTGTACGCTATTTCTGTCACGAAAAAGTGAAAAAGTCGTACGCGAATGCACTGTATTTATAACGTAAATAGAGATTTGGCTCTGAGTTGGGAATAAACCGAGGTTCTTTCTAGCTTACACTCGTGCTCGATAAAAGCGTAAAATCGCGGAAAATCGCGTGTGAAAATCCAGCGAGCGTTCGTGCGAAACAAAAGGCAGTTCAGTGGTTCTCGACCTTCATTGTCCGTTATCGTTCGAAAGCAAGACAATGTACGCGGTGATGGAACGTTTGTTGCAGTAGCGAAACGTCGAGTTTTATGTGACATTTGGCTTTTCCGAGCCAACGGACGCGCGCTCGGCTTCTCGCTTTTCTTTTTTCCTCTCGGGACTTCTTGAGAACCGACGCGCAATTACCTAATTCCGAACGAGTCGGTTTTTCGTGCGACGCAAATTAACGCAACTTTATCTGTGATGTGCCGCAAGTACAACGTCGAGGAACGAGCCAACAAGTTGACCATTAATTTCCTCCACTCGAAAAGGAAAGGAATCTTCATACAGAAAAAACAATTTTTCAAACACACGATAAATCTTCGAAATCGTATAAATTTCTTATCGCTCCGACGTTACTGAACGAAAAGTCGCGAATATTCAAACGAGAAACAAGAATGAACTGCTCATTCGTAGAATGAGATTCGTTACTCTGCGAAAGTAGTGCAAATTGGAGTTTCCTTTCAACTTTTGCGAAAAACAAAAAGGGCACAATGAAGCTGCTGGAGAGTACGCGATTCGAGGCGATAAACAGCGCTTTGTCAATCACCACTGGAGACAGCAAAATAATAGGAAGGTAAAATCCCCATTTTAAATCTTCTCGACCCTGATATTCATACAAAGTTCGTTTCAGAATCGAGAGTTATTCCTGCAAAATGGTCGGGAACGATAAGCAGTTGTACAAGAGATTCAACGCGGAGCAAGGAGTGACTCCGCACGATCTCCAGGCCCTGTCGCCGCCGCAGACTTCGCTGGGAACTTCCCCTGCTCAGAGGTAGTCGAATTACTTTCTTTTTTTTTCAAAAAACAACCGAAAATACTTTAATTATATCCGTAAAAATAGTTCATGTTACAGTCGCAGCATCTCCGGAGACGAGGATGGTCCGTTGTGCGACACCATAAGCCGAAAAACCCTGTTCTACCTGATCGCAACCTTGAACTCGGCGTACCCGGATTACGACTTTGCCAACGCCAAGAGCCACGAGTTTAGTAAAGAGCCGAGCTTGCAATGGGTCATGAATGCCGTGGACAGCAACTTGAGCGCTACAGCTGGAGACCATTATCGCACGCTTCGAGCTGCGCTCTGGGCAGCCGTCGAAGACGAGATATCTATGAGCGAATGTGATATTTACAGGTGAGTTCGCGTTACCGTATCATCCACAAGTTCAGCGCAAACAGCTTTGATTAATTCTCTTTGTTTTAGCTACAATCCGGATTTGGCATCGGATCCATTCGGAGAAGATGGATGTTTGTGGTCTTTCAATTATTTCCTGTATAACAAGAAGCTCAAGCGAATCGTATTCTTCACTTGCAGGGCAATAAAGTAAGGATTTTTCATTTTTTGAATGGAATCGTTTGTACTGATTTTGGTTTTTTTGTAGCCCTCTATATGCTCTGGATTCCGGGGTGGGGAGCGACTTTGCTATGGATGAAGATGACGAGGATATTTATTAATCCAGCGTCATCTCAAGATTTCTCATTCGTCGAAGACATTCATTCTTTGAAGAATTTTCCATTTAACACGACACCGGTAAAATTGTACTATTGTCAAATGAGACTTTCAAACTGATATCATGTTTTTTCTGTGAATTTGAAAACAATACAAAACTGTACCCCTGGGGTTCTTGTATGCATCATCGAACATCGTCATTGCATTTTTGTGTATATTAGCGTCACCTTTTAGTTTAAATATGTGAATCATTAAATTATAAATGAAAAGATCTCAGATGTGAAATAACAATTATAAATCCCGAAGCATTACTTCAACAGAAAATGTTACGAAAATGGCAAAAACATGTTGAAATTGCAAAACCATTTAAAACGTGTATTTCTTCATAAATGTAAAAGCGTTCGCCTCTAACACATACTTAATTTCGTAAGGTTGCATTAAAGAATACATGAATGTTTGGCAAACTGAGTAAACGATAATATTGTCTCAACGGCAAGAAAGAAAGTGTATTGTGTCTGGAGATTTATGTTCGAAGAATCCTTCGCTCAGTTGCACTAACATACGAGTAGAAAGCAAACGAATGTTTGAGCGTTCATAGTTGTGACATAAAGCGTTACAGTAAACAGTAATCTGATGCTGATAATACGATTTCATCGCTATGAAAACACTTAAAAAACTTTGGAATCCTTACTTTTTCATGCGAAAAATTGGGGACGTGATGTCATACGTCGAAACTTGGAAGTTTTGTTCGTTTTGGAAAAAAGGCGATTCCAAAGTCTCAGTAATTAGTATTTAGAACCCAACTCTGTGCGAATTACGTAAATATTTTATTTAGCCGCGCATTATCTTACAATATCGATTACAAACTAAAATACAAAGGTCCGCTTAGCAGAGGGTATTATGCTTGATCAAAATACATGCCGCTTCAAGGCATGCAGTACTTGGAACAGGTTGGAACGAGTGTTTGAAAACGCTAGAACGATTACAATATTAATCCAGCCGAAGTACTTGACTTAACATAAAAACGTATTATAATTTAGTATATTTAATGTACAGAAAAGCAACAACGACCGATGAAATGATTATATAAGAGAGAAAGTCTATTATCATGAACATTGGAAGAGCGAAACTCGCATTAATACCTTTAGTCAAGACGAGATATTAAAGCGTAATAATTATAACATGTAGTATTTAAGTGAATGCATTGTGAATAGAGGCCAAAAATAAAATATTCTTGTTAAAACGCAATATTTACTTTAGAAAGAATCGTTCTCCAAATTTGTCTTCTTCTTGCAATGCTCGCCTGCGATTTTCTTTTCGTTTATCAACTTATGCGGAATTCGTGACTGGCAAATTTTTACGAAACTCACCATGTATTTCGTTGTACTACTACTTATACATCATGACATCCGACGATTGGTACATGCACATGTACGCGTCGCATAACAGTCTTTTCGCGTATTCCGGAAGCTGGCGATCGTCCGTTACTTCCTCCATTAAATAATGCGCTCCCTCCTCGCTCAACCAGTAGGGAAAGTCCGGACAGGGCACCATTTCCGGGATGTTGTAGCCATCTTGCTCCCCTGTGATTTACGATGATTAATTGATTTGCGAAAATTACAAATTTTGCTTTAGAAATTTAAAACTCGTGCCATTTCTATCCGCCATCGAATCAAAGAAACACCACGGCGCTTTGGATCCAGATCCGCACTTGACGAAGGAAACATAGTGCGAAGTCTCGATACAAACAACCGCCGACAATTCCAAAAATAACCGGGGCACGTTGGAACAATGTTCCTGCAATACTGTAAATTCCACCGGGACCATGAGCTCCTTGGGTTCGTGACTCGTTCTGTCCTCGTGTAGATGCGCCTAAAATAATGACAACGTTTCATATTAAAATCCAGATGAGACATTTCATCGTACTTTTAATGCAAGAGTGAATTTAAAAATATATTTAAAATGCCACGGTACAATTGTTACAAATCGTCCTGTGAACTAACAACGTATTTTTTCGTGAAGAAAAAGAGATTGTTTAATAAATTATGCTGGCGTATTAAATGACATTAATGAATAAATATTTTTTTCAATTCACTCTAGCATTTGGCAGCCGGACTATTTTAAATCTCAAAATTACTTTTTTCAAACATCCAGGACAGAAAGCTATGCTTTCCAAGCCGCTGCCACGCTGTTCGTAACATTCCTTGCACTCGAATTGGGCCATTCCTCCGCACACTGTGCACTGCCTCGGAGCTGCGAACAATAAATTTATAAAATTGATTTTTTTTCAACTATTACAAAACTGCCAGAAACGGAAATTTTGCGTACAATCTTCTATGATGTCAGTAACATCCAGCAACAACGTCGGCTGGATCTTCTGGTACATCTTGTAAGATTTCCCAAACCGAGGCATCTGGATAATTAAACACGAAGGCACTTCCTTAAGCCTAATATTGCTGGTCAAAAAGCTCTGTTCCAAAAGCTGCTGCACATTCGGCAAATTCAGGTCGTCGTTTTTCTCGACGAAGAGCTGGTAATGATAAGCTTCTTGGCCGGAACTCAGCTTCAGAAACGGCTCCGCGTTCAATATTTGCGCGACGAGCGACGTGAGGAATTCTTCAGGATCTGTAAAAATATGCAAGGGTTAAATTCTGGTATATTTTCAACTCGGAGACGAGTCGTCACCTTTTTCTTCGCTTGTGAGACCGGAAATGGAAGACAATTGTTCCAGGAGCGTTCGAAGTTTCATAACGCGATTGAATCGGACGAAATGGTTTTTCCTCAGCGGATTGACTATTTCTTCTCGAAGTACTCGCTGGACTTCTTCGTACTGGGGGCAGTCTTTTTCGGTTGGAGGCCTTTCAACATCCAACTAGTTACATCGAGTGTACAAGAATGTTTCGAAATGAAGTTTGAAAGATTCTCCTGTACCTGTACAACAAATTATCGAAAACACTGGTGAACGTGAACATGCTGAAAAGAGTCGCGTCCAAGTAACAGGAATTGTGGTGGCCCTGAATCCCACGATATTTGCCGCAGATTCTCTCCAGGTTTCCCGCGATACAAATCGGCCTCACTACTCCCTCTATCACCTCGCTCAGTCCACCTTCGAGGCCATCGAAGTTGTTGCTGTTAATCGTCTGCGATATTCGATCATTGATCTGCAAATTCAGCTATATTTATTTTCTCTGTTCAATTAAACTAAATAAAACATGTCAAATATTGATTCTTATCATCATTTGTCATTGTTTTAACTTACAGGTGCGTCGTATTGATAACATTGTGTGAGATCGGTGAAGTAGGCTCTTTGTGGTTGGCCATCGAAGTACTTGATATCTTGGTATGATCCATCGGTGGCAAGAGGATGGTTATCATCCTGCATTGATAAGACAAATAATTAGTGGAAGGAAAATTATAAGTTTCTCAAAATCAAGGACAAAACTTGCCAATTCAACCGCAGCCATCATTTTCCCAAGTGGCATTCCCGAAGGGGTCCCGATCCATTTTATAATTCCACTCAGTTGATCTTCGCCTACGGATACTTGAACGTTGGATCCTATCGCTAGATCCCCGGTGCTTTGTCCACTTCGAATTTTATTGCTCTCGTCCTTTTCTAGCGACCCTGTAAAATTGCAAACTTCAATAGCATCACTCGAAAAAAAAACAAACATTGCAAAACGTTTACTTATTTATAAAAATTGTAACTCGGAGCTCGGCATTTGTACCAAAAATAGATTTAAAAAATCAAGTCCCCGAGACTTTCTTACGCTGATAGAAATATTTCTCGCGGTCGCGACGAACTTCCAGGTCACTGGCTTCTTGGTTAGAGTCTACGTCGCTGCTCCAATTGTATTCTAATAAGAGAGTCGGGATGTTTTGCAATGTCGCAGCCATTTCATAACGCAATTCAGGCGGAAACAACGTTCCCCGAAGTGCTACTGACTTTGTGAGTGCTTACGGAGGCTATTTTTACGCGCTTTGGTTATTATTATCCCTCTCCGCGATACATAGAAAGACGCTCGGAATTAACTAGCTTTCTAGTAGAAACAAAAATGGACTCCAACGCTTTTGCATATTTTCCAACCAAAATCCAAGTACAATTTACCGGAATATGAATAATTGTACGATTTCGGAGTGCTTCGGTTTTCCCTTCTCGGCTCACTCTGAAAATTCGTCATTTTCACCGGTTTCGAAGAAATCAATTCCTTTCCCAGAGAGCCGCTCTCGCCATTGTTATTCCTGCTATCGCTGACCCAGACATTCTTTTCAAACGTCACCAAATCTTCCTTCTGAAAATTCTTCTTCAAGTTCCCTATCGCCAAGGGTTCTTTCAAGACTTTCGGTTGTAGAATTTCGATGTGCGAGAACGTGTTGCTCTTCCTCATGCCTCTGCTACCGTCCAAAGCTTCTTTTATCGGAGAAATATTGGCGATGGTCGCGCAGACTCCTCTGACACTTGCACTCGTGAAATACCTTGGTGGGAACAGCTTCGAATTGTCCTGAAAAGCATAAAGATATTAGAAATATGTAAACTTTTTCCTTTTGCATAATTTTACCAGCAAATCAAGAACGTAATAAAACCCTTCTCCGACTTCTGACAATGGTCCGATGTACTTGACGGTCGCGAGACAGCTGATGGGGATACTTGGGTCGTGCACATAATTTACTCGGCTGTTGACGTGGATGTTCTGGATGTCTTTGCAGAGCTGAGAATTGCTTACGATGGGAACTCGGTCCTGGGTCGGAATTGCACTCAGAAGCTGCGCTATTAAATTGGAAACAATGAGGAAATCATAGCTGCAGGAACGCCATTCCGTCTTTCCCCAAAGCTGGGGTTTGCTGGGTTCGATGACACGGATTATAAGTCCATTTTCTTCGCTAATCTTTAAAGCTTCCACGAGGGATCCCGCGGGCAAGGTCACGACGTTGTTCTCGCAAGTTCCGGAGACTCGCAGCAGGCACGAGTCATTCTTTGCGATATAGTATTTGACGTTGGAATGATTTGCGTTACTTTTGATAAATACTGGGTCCATCGCAGCGCCGTGAAATCCTATTTTATCCTGCAACATCCGTCATGTTTTCACGACTTTTCTGCAAAGTAAAAAGTACATTAGTTTGGTTTCGGGGAAATGATGTGTTTTATTTTTTTCGAAATGCTTGTAAATTGAAACTTGTCAAAATTACGAGGGAATGTCATTCGATTTCGACGTTTGTTCAATTTTTTTCGAACAACTCCAAAATCACAGGAATTAATGTTTTTCTTTTCTCAAAAAAGATCGATGTAAATGGAAAATTGTTGACTTACGAGGGAATGTAATTCGATAAACTGCATTGACGCGGGGATAGTACCTTTTATAGGTTATCTTTACATTTTTAACGATCACTTGTCCACAGCCTTTGTCTTATATTTGCGAATTTCTTCAAATCTCTGGATAATCATTATACGTCATATACATTATACGACGTTACTTATATCTAAAAGAATTAAGCCACCTCGGATTAGTCACACATCCCACACTGCGTTCGCAGAATTTGATGATGAGCAATGATAAATAAAACAGTTTTGAGGTTGGGTTGGATTTATTTTCTCGATCACCCGGGAACGCGTTCTTAAACTTTTGTTTTGACGTTTCGAATGTTCTATCGTTGTAAATAAAAGCTGCTTCAATCGTGAAAATATCACGAAATAACCTCGAGTGTAATTTCGGAACTTAAGTATTGTCGCAATTGCCGTATTGTAAATTCGGCATAAAATACTGACAGTGCAACGTGTTCGCTGTCAGAAAAACATTTGCTATCGCAACTTTATTGCGTTTCGCGCTGCCTTCCAAAATAGGGCTGAAAATGATCAAATTTATCGTAAGTCAAGTTTGAATAACAACCAAAAATTTAGCCCAAATTAAGTATAAACATTTTTTCGTTTTGCAGTTTACCCTGGGCATTGGTATCTATGCTGGAATTTACATCAGCCAAAACTACGAGGTATCGTATTTCATAATTTATTCTACGCATTTAATCACGATTCAATTAAATCGCGTTATCTCTAAAAAATCCAAACAAATTTTCGTAAATTTTGAAATTTGCAGGTTCCTCGCGTCGACGAGCCCTCAAAAATAATAGATCGAATAAAGCAGTTTGCAGACGATCACAAAAAGAAATAACAGTGTAATCGATACTCAGAAACGATTATTTTGTACATATTATCGAGACTAGCGATTAAATAGCTCGTACAAATAAATGCTATTGTAAATGTCATTGCGCACAAGCGTGTTTTATTAATAATTTACAATCCCTTGCGAGAAACGACGGACAAAGGTGACAATTGAACCTAAAAAACTGGAAAGTTGCCTAAATTGATTTTATATATACACGACTCCTCCTCCGGAGTATTCCACTCGTGCCTGGGGCTCCACGAATGCCAGCCAATCCGACGTGTGCGTTGGTAACAAGCCCATCGATTGACATTTGTAAAGCGCCAGCGCGATGTTCACGATTTGCCCCAAGAAGAAGATGCATTTCTGCCCGATCGCGTTCGTTCCTTCGATGACTTTGAAAGCTGAAAAAACAATTTTCGGTCAATTTACTGTTCCTCTTTTCGACAAGTTCGAGCTCACTTTGCTGCAGGGTAAAGAGGGCCTTAACGGGCCTGATTATCAACATCCCGACCATCATGATTGGAAAAATGGAAATGGAATTTCCAGCCATGTACATGATGAAGAGGTTCATGGGGACTTGTTTTAGAGGACCCAGGGCTAGATCCCAGGACTTTTTGATGATCAGGTGATTCGAGTCGGTCTCTCTGGAATGTTCCGTGCTGTGGGCGAGGGCAACCGAAGGATTGTAACCAGGAGGCGAAGCGACGTCCGTGCCCTTGTCCTGTTTATTCCTAAAAGTGAAGTGGAACGTTATTATTTATGCATCATTTATTTACTCGAATTATTATGCGTAAAGACATAAAAATTCGTATTATTATGCGTGCATTTTCAAGTTTCAAAAATACATCGAGGATTTTGGTACTCACTTGTGGGAAATATCGAGGGCCCACTTTTGCTTCTTGCTGCTTTGTTTCGAGGTCGACATGTTCG
>JABFQM010002332.1:0-15551 GCA_022816865.1 Zelostemma sp. ZL-2020 | reverse complement strand
GCGTTCAAGGAGAACGACAAGTTCAGAAAATTCTTGCGCCGGGATAAGAGTCACCGTACTTATTAACTTATTACATTAAAAAACAACGACAAAGGTCCAAAGTGTGTCACGCAAACTTTACGGTTTTAAATATGATTTTGTAATAAATTTGATTACATGTGTTGAAGTTTCACGCACGCAAAAAACTGCTGTTTCGAAACGTTTTATTAATACGATCTGAATTTATCTATAAACATTCTAAACATTGCATATCATTATACTTTTAAATGCATCGTAAAATATGCGCCTTCGATGTGAATACGTTCAAAAAAATTCAACTAAAATCTGTAACTGAAGCGTAAAATTTAAACGTATGTAAATTCTGGTTTTCTTCACGTTTCGACTTCCTTATTATAATAAAATCCAGAATTCGAGCCCAATTTTTCGGTCGAAATATTCGAAATTAAAAATCGATAAACGCAGAAATTGCCACGTTCGTTTCGCGCCAAAAAATGCAAGTAAAATCTGTAAGAGAAGCGTAAAATTCGAACAAATGTCAATTTTTCACGTTTCGACTTCCTCATTCTAATAAAATGCAGAATTCGAGCCCAATTTTTCGGTCGAAATATTCGAAATTAGAAATCGATAACCGCAGAAATTGCCACGTTCGTTTCGCGTGGATTCGGAAGGGAAGAATAAATTGTGTTTCAGCCCTGTCGGTGCGTGAGAAATAGTCGTTTAAGCGACATACCTGTAATTTGAGCTCCCGGCTCGTACCTGGCGCCAGACGCCGTGAGTTTGTAAGGGTTGGTGTTCTTATTTTGGGGGCGCGTTTGTCCATGATACGGAACATTAGGTTTCGGTTTAACGCACCTAATAAACCAAATTTCAATCAAACACATAAAAAATCGAAAAACCAAATTACCTCTTTTTTTTAATATAAAAAATCAATATTCTTTACGTGTCTACCGGCGCTCCGTCCGGAAATCCGGACGCCCGGAAATCCAGCGACACCAGCACCATCGAAAGAACCAACAACTTCATGCTTCTCGTCATCTTATCGAACAAAACAATTGTGGCAATCAGAATAAACTAAATAAACGAATCTTGTTAATTTGCGTGATTAGGAACTCGAGTTTTAATTACATTAATTAATTTTTTCCTGATGATCGATGATGGAAACTCGGAGTGTTCAGCGTCGGAAATCGAAATCGCCGAACTGCTATATCGCAATAGCGAGCTCGCGAAGGAACTGACTCTGAAAGGTAACTGCGACGATGATGAATAATTCCTTTGCGAAATATACCGGTCAGTTCCCCACCTGGAGCTAAGGCCCAAAGGTGGGCACGAATTAGAACTTTCACTTCTTCGCGATCCCCTGAAACAGCCGTTTTTCTATGTACGCTTGCCTTTTTCTGCCAATGCTTTTCAGCGACTCTGCAACTTCGTTGCGTAATAAAGTTCACCGTAAAGTTAAAAAAATTCAGAATGAAATAATAAAATCAATGTTTTTTGGAATTCACACTTTTGGAAAGAAACTGGGTCCCAATTTCGCCGTGTCGAACGAAGGATTAAATTTTCAGATGAAATAGCCGATCCAACTTGCAATTTTGGATTAATTTATAATTCAGATCTCAATTCACCGCTGTTATTGATTGTAAATTATGCATGCTTACGCAACTCGGGTTACTTTTCGTCGATTCAAAACTACATCTGTAATTTCGCAATTTTTTAAAGGACAACTTTTATCGAGAATTCATAGTTCAATTTTTTCGGTATGACGCAGAGAGTGACATTTTCATAATTTACTAGTGGTCGTTGAATCGTTGTATTGGAAACCGCTTTAACTACAAATAACCGCTCTCCTATAACGCCTCGTTTCAGCATTTCATGGGCATATAAGTAATTTGTCGACCGGATATTTGTTAATTCTCCCTATCGAGCCGTTTCCAATCAAAATTAATTGAACTTGCACAAATTTGCATGGCAACACGTTACGGTATATATAAATGAATGACATTAATTCGCAAAAGGTATCGCTTTATTGGAATTTAGAACATTTTTAATCTTGGAAAAAATTAAATCATTAGCTTGCCAACTTGACCTCGCAAAACAAAAGCAGTCACTGGTTTTGAAAAGCATCATTATTCGTCGAGTGAACATTCATTGTGCTCCCTTGCTCGGTGGAATAAAAGAAAATGCACAACAAAGAGATATCTCGAGGATTTCCCATTTTCAGCAAAGCAGCAATGAAATGATACGTTACGTTACAAATGAAGGATTTCGAATACACCTCATTTTACATTTAAAAATTTTCACGAGAATTAACGAGATTAATTAAACAAAGACGACTTTTTTAATGAAAAACGTGCAGTTCGTGCACTCAAGGTTCCCTAATGAGGTACAGCGTAACTGCTCGCATTTCAGATCTATTTTTAATAAATTGCAGACGAAACAAAACCTTCCCTTGGGTTTAAAAACAATCATTCGTTCAAATTACTTGATTATTCAATCATCGCATGTGTAGAAATCGCATGAAAAAATCACAACGTCGAACAAATTATAAAGTACATAAATTCCCACACACGTAACATTTTATACCGGTCAATGAAAAAGCCACATGTGCGTTTCATTGCGCCTTGGAAAACGAGGCCAAATCGTCGTTATCCGCGGATCCGTCGTCGTCATTTGCAATGACCTCGATCGCCGATGATCGAGGGAACCAGCCACGAACTCGCGTCGACTGACTGCTCTTCCCGCTTCCAAGAATCTCTTTCTGTCCGAAGAGCCAATGTCTAAAACAATTAAAATTGCGTGTGTTATTATATTGTTTAGAAGAAACCGCAGGTCCGTAAATAGAGCGATCTGCGAACGAACTTGCGCCATCGAGTGACTAGAACGACGTCGTCAATGTCGAGTTTGATACGCGGCTCATCCGTGTAAGGTGGCGAACACAAGACCTTGAAACCATACGAGACAGGAAACCATGATCCTGAAACTTTGGAGATAATCCTGTACTGGCGCGTCCGCTTCCGCTTCTCAGTCTTTTGTGCCAATTGTTCGCGCTGTTAATAAACAAATTAAAAATATTAACATGTTTCAATCCGTTTTATGCTGAATTATATAAATAAATATTGAAAGAATGTGGAAAAATGATTTTGCTAAGAAAATGCTCTGGTCAAGGTTGTACCGTTAGCGTGTATTGATCACATCCCTCAATTACTGGCCAAATAATGCCATCTCCCGGCGGCGTACAATGCCACGTAAGAACTTGTTTGATATTGAATTTCATGCTTTTCGAATACGGGTGAACGAATTTCTCGTTTGCTCCGCTCCTTCTGAACTCGGCTTTTTCCAAAATCCAATCTTCTATCGCTGTTCTATTTCGTAAAATTGCGGATATCTGAAAGTCGAGTGTACGATGAAATTTTATCTTTACCGAATCTTTGAGTTTCATTTGTTTAAAAATTACTTGGAAGTAGAGCAACATTCCCACGGCCAGGACAATTCCAATGGACAAGCCAATCGTGAAAACGACTAAAATCAAGACCAGCAATGACGGCGGTGGAAAAGCTGAATAATGTGGCAATAAAGCGCACATTAACCAAGAAATTAGGATGAACGTTGAAATTAAACATCCGCCAACGGCACTGGCAAGAAATGCCGTAAAGTGACCTTGGTTTTGGAAGCCCACGCAGTTGTTGACCCAGGGGCAATGATGGTCCATCTTCATTACGCAGCGACCACCTGAACATTAATTACACATTTTATTATCGAGGAATTAATTCATTTACTTAAATAATAAAGTATAGCGAGTTTTCTCGAAGATGCTTGAATTTACATTTCCTGCAGTGGTGTGATCTGGGGGCTTTGTACCCTTGGCATATTGTGCAGTATTGTAGAAATTTACATTCGGTATGCTTTTCCTGTAAAAACATCAATTTATGAATTAATAAAAAATGGAAGGAAAAATTGTACATGGTTTTTGAATGTCTTACCGGTTGCCATTTCAAAGGTAAAAACCCGGGCCCTTCGAAAATGGCATTTATAAAATGGTAAAGCGTGGAACCACTCAGTGCAAAAAAAATTAGGAAAATTGCCATGGCCAGGTTGCCGTTTTGGGGCAACCACCATTGTCTACAACAATGTATTGTTGTTAATGTCACTATTTTTATGATACCTGAAACATCAATTGTTCAATAAGAATTCGGAAAGAAATGGTAAAAATTATAGAGCGACTTTTTTTCAATTTCTGTACTTTTAAGCCTGCAAAATAATGATACGTAAAAAAGTCATTTCGTTTGTGAGAAAATGGGGAAATTTGCGCAATCATCTTTTTGCATAAAGGTACAGATTTTTTAGCGTAATGTACCGATTGCCGTCAACGGTCCCCAATGACAAATTCTTCTAATCGGACTTCCGATGGACATTTTTGTTGATGCATGAAGAATGTATTCCTTCGCTGATAACATAATTTGTACAGCCTTATCAGTATTGATAAACTTTCAGTTCCTAGAATCAATTCATTCCCGGAACCTAACCTAAAATTTTAAAAAAGCAATTGTTTATAGTTCGATGTAAATAATGACACCGAAAATTTTTTTCGACTTCGAACAAACTCTTATGTAAAATAAAAGGAGAAGCATCATTTTCAAATCGCATTTTCATAAAAATGCATCCTAATTTTGTATTTTTTAATCAGGAAACGATGTTGTTTATTTTAAAAGCAACTTAACCTTAAAATTTTGCTCCGAATTCTCGAACCCCGTTAACATCAAGAAAGGGTATTTCATTCCTGTTCATTCCACACGCATATGCTTGGAAAACTCATGTTTATTTATCATGTGAATTGCATTTCTCACATTGGGAACACAGAAGTGACGCTTTTATTATTGACATTCATTGTATTCAAATACTCAAGCCCGACCCGCAACGCAACAAAACTCGCGCATGCGCGTTGGCAAATTTTTTTTCGTCTGCTGTTCTTCATGTCATTTATTGTCAATTCGACCGAAATGAACTTTCGAAAATGCACTCGTGAGTGAATTTCGCGTGAAAAGCGCGTGTGTTTTCACGTAAACTTTGAAAATTTCGTGAAACTGATGTGAAAGTTCGTGGGCATGGACGAGGAAACGTTGAACAGGCAAGTTTTTCATTCGAGAATCGAACGTTTCCATCTGCTAAATGGACCAAATTTCTCGAACAGGCTTGCAGCCGAGGCTTTGTTGGAAGAAGCCAAAGTCGGAGCGAAAAGGGCCGAAATTATGGGGCCCAGTGGCTGGATAAAACCCAAAGAAACGGTCAACAAGCGATTTTTGCACTCCACCCTAAGAAACGCGGTTTTGTCGAACAAGAAAAAAAGTGCGAAACGAAAAACGCCGGACACGGCCTACGACGAGAAGTCCAAAAAGAAATGAAAGATTTCGAAATGTAAATAGTGTATTTTTGACTGATAACCATATTTATTGAGAACTTGAAAAATTATGTTACAAATGTGGTTTTTCGATGAAAACTGTGCTGGATGTAAACATGTAAATGTCCATTTCTCTTCCAACATTGAAGAAAGATTTGTCGTAATTTTTTAAATTTATTGAATGAAAAGTTATCACTTTACGTTTTATAAAATATACTAAACGATTTTAATAAATAAAGAATTACAATACAATAAATGCAGTTACATTTACAATTCGTTCCTAAAACAGCTAACGAAATTAATGTTCCGTTAATGTGCAATTTTTACCTAACTTTTCGTTACGACTAACCGAAATATTCGTACTACCACAATTCAACTTTCAGCGAAAAGTGATTAAATGCATTTTCAATAATACGACGTATTAAATTCAAAAACCTACAAAACCAAGTTTAAACTTCCCTCGAATTTCTTTTTTTGAACACGATGTAATGCAGCTAAAACTACCTATTTTTAAGTTCCGCCTCGCATTTTATCTTACGTAATACTCGCGTTATGCATATTCATAAACAAATTTTCAAAGTTTTCTAAATCAACCGAAAATTCAGATATGCTAAACGATTCGACATTCATCCAATGAATACAGCATTACAAAATCAACGCATACCGTTCGGAAACGAAAAAGACAGCGATTCCAAAACTATCTGTTCCTCGATCTTTTATTGCTGCTCTTTTTCGCGCTATTCGCTGGCCTGCTTTTGCTCGCGTCTTTGTGATTGAAGCCGTCTTTTGGCTCGAGATTGCCATTGGACATGGGCCCATTCATGCTCTGGCTGTTGCCATCTCCGTTACCGAAAGTGCCGTTGTGAGCGAACCCCGATTGAACCGTCGTATGGTTTTTACCACTGGTTTCTTTGCCGGCAGCAACAGCGTTCAAGTTGCCAAAGTTCGAGTTATCCTCGCTCCCGCTGTTTCCGATTTGCGACTCTGACTCGCTGTATCGTTCAACTGGAATAATTCTTTTGATTAGCGGTACAAAAAGCTAAACTAATGTATATTTACAAAACATGAGGAAGAAGACAGGAAGCCAAATAAAGTAGAGAAATCGAGGAGAGGAGAAAGGTCGAAATCAAACTGTGACGATTTCGGAAATTAAATAACGAATATGTTTTATTCAAACGTAATATTACAAAAGCGTTTCAATTTTGGGAAGTGATTTTCGCTTTGAAAGTTTGAAGCGTTTGAAGCCTTCCATACCGTTTTATCAAAATAGTAACAATGTTTGAAGTAAAAAATAGTGCGGTTGTATGTACATTGTTGTAAAAAGGCGTATAGAAAAATAAGATATGGCGCAAAACGAATTACACGTAAGAACCCTACTTTTTTACAAATTAAAATAAAGTGCGAAAGATGAGAAAGCAGGAGCAGTGAAATTCACAAAATATAACACCTAACTTTCTTTCGCCGTACGAGTTACAAAAAATTAACTAAGAAAATTATCTCTAAGCTCTAGCGGGGGATCATTGAAGAAATGCAAGATTAGTGGAATTGGAGCAGTTGTGAATGCATCAAGCGGTGTTTACGTTCGCACTGGAAGATTTCGGTGCGGCGAGAGTCCACTAACCTTGTATTTTCATCAAACTAGACATACAAAATCTACAAATCAACGTGCCGAGTAGAAAAGTACACAGATAATAACTACTTTGTATTAACGCTATGAATACCCATTGAAGTCCTTACTTTTTTCCTGTGTATTTTCCATTAATCCACTAACAGCCTGAAAAATGTTAGAAAAATTCAGTTTTTGCTCGGTTGTTTCAACCGTTTTAGTCATTGCATTCGAAAGTACAGTTTTTTCACGAAAGCACATACCGCCATCGACGTTATCGAGGATTTGGAAAATAGTCGCTCGGCCTCTTTGAACTTTCGGTTTCTTTTATCTGCTTTACTGTTCGTATTTTTATTATTCGTCGCTAAATATCTGTCCCAGCCTCGAATTATGTTCCCGTACAATTGCGTGTCTTCCAAGTAACTTCCTTCGAACGCGTAAATTTGCCGCTCTAAATTCGCTAATGTGTCCTGAAAAGAAACTTTTCAAACTTCCGAATTCGGGTAAACAACAATCGTACGATTAATCATGCGCTCAATTTCGTTCTGAAAAACGTGAAATTCGCGATCGGGCCACGGGCAATAACTAATTTACTTTCCTGTGGGAGCAATAATGGGATTTTGGCAGATGTAAACAAACTTTGGGGATGTTCGTAAATAAGCTAGGTTATGCGTACTGCAATTTCAGCCTTGCGTTTTACGAGTTCCGCCAGTTCCCCTCGCAAATCGATCGAAGACTTTGTAGACATTATTTTGTCTGGTCTGAGATCGCGGGTCAATTTGTTTGGCAGGATAACGCTATCACTTCGAACAATTGTTTTTTTAACGTCCCAAGTGCCCCAAGTCGGATTTAGAAAATGCGCAGAAAATGGCACAGACTGCGTATTTTCATGAATCATGTGCTCCGCCAATGGCGTGGCTTCTGATTTAACAAAAGCCAGAGGGCGCTGCGAGCCAATAATTTTTAAAATCTTTTATTGTTCAACAATACAAACGCAGTTTTCCTCAAACTCGTAAAGCGAGAAAACTCCGCTTCGTTTTCAAGTTTTTGAGTTCGTGAAAATTATTAGCCGCGTCACGCGGAGAGTTGTTGCATGAAGATTTTTTTCGTGAAACTTTGAGGTTATGTCGCTTCAACTCGATTAAAAAAAAAAATGTTGGAACCAACACTCCACGCGCTCTCGAAGAGCAGAATTATTTTAGCAAGTGGTTCGCCCCAACGTCGCGAATTGATACAATTTCTAGTATAAAAACGGACTTCTTCAATGAATTTAATCCTTCGTTTCTGTAATCACTCGCTGATGAATGTCGTACAATTTTTAGGGAATAAACGTCGAAGTTATTCCGTCCACGTTCGACGAGAATTTGGACAGGAAAAATTACGAAAATCACGGGAAATTCGTCGAAGATTTGGCTTATCACAAAGTCCTCGATGTTTACGAACGACTGAAAAATGACCCGATTCCTCCGGGTCTCATCATCGGAGCAGACACCCTGGTGACTTTGAATGACACGATTTTCGGAAAACCGGAAAACGATGAAGACGCGCTCCGAATACTGACGAGGTTTCGCAATTTTTGCACAAAAAATTCCAGAATTCGATGTATTGTAACTAAACCTTTTTTCCAGGTTGTCGGGGAAAAAGAACACCGTTTTCACCGGGGTATGCTTGAAAACCCCAGAAACCGAAGTCAAATTCTACCAGTCCACCGACGTTTACATGGGAGATTTGTCGGAGGAGCAAATAAAAGCGTACATAAAAACTGGGGAACATCGGTAAAAAAAATATGTCGAATTTCAATTCATGAGCCTGTAAAACGAGGATTATTTATAAAAAGTAATTGTTTTTATTGCAGAGGTAAAGCTGGTGCGTTTGGGGCCATAGGCAAGGGCAGTTACTTGATAGAAAAAATAAACGGCGACTTTTACACGGTTGTGGGACTGCCGTTGTTCAGTATTGTCAAGAACTTGAACGAGTTGTTTAGTTGAATCTTTTCCAATTTCTTTTTGCAGCTTGTTTGCACAGAAATTTGAATTTCGCGATTGTCTTTTTACTCATCGAAGGTTGACATTGTATTTTTGTAACTCGACGATCCAGTTTTTGTTAGTTTGTCAGTTGATGCGATTTTTACACAGTTTTGAAACTGCCATTGTTTAGTATAATTAAGAGGTTGAATAAATTGTCCAATTATCAAATTATTTAATCACAATTCTGTCGAAAAAAAGTTATATTTTAAGTAAACATCGAAATAGTTAATAAAAAACTTCAAATCCAGCATCACCCTGTAAAACAATTCAATTTCAATAAAGAAACATCAAAAATTCGTTCGGATAAAAATTAAATTTCCCCGCTAATTCATTTTACGCGCGAACAATCGTTCGCAAAAACGAGAAACAATCGAACTTGGTCGATTGTCGGGCGTAACTCCCGTGCGTGGCCGCGAGGGCGCGCAGCAGTTTGTTACAAGATGGCGGGTGAGTGTGTGCCTAAGAATAAGACGAAGCTGCTCGAAAACACGAGGGATTTTTCCGCTAATTCGCAGTGTTTGTGGGTTTCAGATCTAACCTTCCTCCAGAATGACGAGCTGGACGACTCCGACGAGGGTAAGTACCTTTTTCCTCCTCGTTAATAACGCTTGTTTCCGCTCGAAAAGAGCATGTTCGGGCCGACTCCGCTGATCAGCACAGCAAGGCATGCCAATCGTGCCTCGATCTGGCGTGCATGTAAACGCGCGATTTCGGCGTAATTTCAATTTTCATCGCTTTTCGAGGTTATGAGGCGATGCTTCGTACGCCCCGCGTTCTTTCGCCGAAAAATCCCCGTCACGGCACGAATGTCATGCCACTGTTTTCCTCCGCGACTCGTGTCACGCCGCGATTTCCACATGCGCAAGACCCGAAGCCGAAATTTCGTCTATTCGATCCCCCGAGTTCGAAAAACGAACGATCTTCGTCGAACCCGATCCCCTTCGCTTTCGCCCCGCGAAAAATCGCAAAAATCACGCGTTCTTTCGCGCGAATCGAACGTTTGACGTGCTTTGTTTTGAAACGCTCGGCTTTTCAAATTCGCGCGATTTTGCACGGAAAAATCGTCATTTCCGGTGGATTTCGATCCTCCGAAGTATTTCCCACGCGCCGTTTTTCGATTCGGGCGTTTTTCTTCAATGTAAACAAATCGGTACTTTGTCACGTTTCCTTTGTATCTCGTACTTTATCTCGTGTTTTCGCTGATTAAAATACAATATAGACTTGTTTTACCTTTTTGTTGTGAAATCCTACTCATTTTAAAATACTTGCCATCAAATTTCATGGCTTAATTTTACTGTTTTTTATTTTTTTTCTCGTCGATGTTTAATTTCTGGTCATTTTCATTCGTTTACAAAAGTTCTCAAATTCAACAATTGGCCGAATCAGAATTTCATCTCGAATGTCCCTTCATTAAATAATCAAGTTTTGAATTCATGATTTCATGGCGTAAAACAAGCGTATATCGTATGTCATGAAAAATCGATAAAATGTTTCGAAAATTCGCTATGGACAATGGCATTCTTCGCGAGAAAAAAAAGCATCAACTCGTAGGATCTTACAACAATTAGCCCTACGAGTCGCGACTAATCAAACATTTCCTTTCCACGAGATCGCGCGATTGCTTCATTAATGTTCGCGCAATCTGTGAACTTTACAGCGAAGCGTAAACGCGAGATCTGCATAATTACGCGGGAATCTTTTTTTCCACGTTTTTCTCGAAAGAAAGTAACACCTTCCTCGTCCGCGAGTGCGCCTGTAAATGACGCAGAAATTGCGGCTGCCATAGCGTGGCGACATCTGACACGAAAAAAGTCAACGACAAGTTATACTCCGAGGTCTTTCCCCCGTTGGGGTTACTGATCTCGCTCGGCTATTCCTCTATTTGCTACCGCCATCTGTCGAAGATAGAGTCACATATCCCAGACCGTGAACCTCGCCGCATTTTTCCTTTCCTTTTTATCTTCTTCAATTACTCTTTCCCAACTTTCATTCCTTTCTTTCAATTAAAACGCGGGTCAACTCGCTCTTGTTTAAATTCCGTCCCCGAAAAGGCTTCATTCCCGATACAATTATTTCTGTATGTACGAATAATCTTACTGTAATTCTCGAATATTTTTGAGAAATATACATCGTTTTTTAAGGTTATGTCATTTTTAAAAAATTAACGAAAGCCCGTTTTTCAGTCGATTGAGTTTCAGATTTTTTTACAGGTTCTTGGATGAGTCTAGAAAATATTGACCTGTTGGATTTTTGATGTGTGCTTTCAAATCCTAGTCACGAATTTTTAGGTTTTTTCTTTTGAAAAAACGGTATTTTCAACTTCGAAAATTCATAACTTTTGTTAAAATAAAAAAATAAAAAATTCAACGCGTCAGTATCTTTCTTACGCATTCAAAAACTCGTGATTAAATCGGGAAGTCAATCGATGGTTAAATATGACCCCGTTAATTTTTTGAGCTTAAAAAAAGTGTTTAACTTTTCTTCAAAAATCGTCATTTCGACTGAAAGTTCTTCTTTACTGAAAAATAATTCGAATTCCGGTCAGGAAATATTCTAATACCCACAAGACAAAATCCTGCCCGAATAAAACAGAAAACCTGCTTCGGACAAGCGGATTCCATTTCCCTGAAACGGAAATTTCTAAGAGTGCAATTACAACAATCGAATTTGAAAAAAATCAACTCGGATAAAAGAAAATCCGTTGTTATTCCAGCCTGCAATTAACCGAAGTAATGCAATTATCGTATGCCTGGAATTAAGCCGTTCAGCGGGAAAAATCGGATCACGGTGCGTTGAAGGCTTTCAATTGCGCCGAAAGCCTTATCCCGAGTTGAAAAAAAAAACATGTAGAAACGTTCGAACGCTCGCTTCCTCTCAGCTGTTGCTCGCTGATTCGAGCTTGGTCCTAGGCTTTATCTAACATTCCATAGGTCGTTTATCAGGCCGGCTGAGCGACCATAACTAGCCGCAGATACGAAGCGGTAATCTCGCGATTCCTCGAATTCCCGTCGACGCCGCGGCTCGATTTCGAGCGAAATTGGAGCGTATTTTTAAACGCTTTCCATCGATTTTCGAGCTGATTTTATTCCAAAGCCGTTTCCAAGATTCCCGGGCGAATTTTATGCTTATCCGTTTCTCGAGCCGTAAAACACCTCGTCTTCTGGAGCCGGGACTGTCGCGAATTTACGATCCTTTCACGCAGTCGTAAACGGTCAAACGATTTCCGCGGCCGATCGTTCGTTTCGGGCAACGCTTAAAAAGTTCATTAACGAAGCGGCGTCGCTGGCGAATTTCGTACGCGGCGTCGCGCAGGCTCCCCTTCTTTTTTCCCGCGCGAATAGATCGCTTCGACGGGCTTTTATATGGTTTTCTCAAGGACAGCGGAGGCAGAGTCCTCTGCGGGGCCGTGGTGACTAATCGTTAATCGCGAGCGATTATGCAAATTGCGGTGACTGGTTGTGACAGCCACCGGATCGGATACTTCACGGTGTCGATGATTTCCGCCTCGTTCGAACGGCACTCGCGCGCCCCGACTGCCAATTAGAAACGCATTTACGTAAGCGTGTGCTTTGCTCGCTGATCTTCTCGCTCGAACGCCGGGGAAGCCTTGCTTGCGATCGAATCTCGAGAGTATTTCGCCGTGGAAAGTTTCTTCTTGATGTCGGGGCCTGATTTCGCGGGGAAAAGTCGGGTTTTGGGAATTCCTTGTGGGAAAAGGAGAGAAAAGTAGGGTTCGCGGGATAAATTGGGCATCGTAACGCGGTCTTTGATTCGAAGAGAAGCGGGGAGAAAATACGAGAGCGACTTAGGTACGAAGAAACTTTAATTTCTTGGCATTGTTGAAGAGTTCCTTGGCCTTTCAGCCTATTCAGTTCGGTGGTCTGTTTTTGATAGGAGGCCACGCCGTCTAGACGCAGCACCGGGGGTTACCCGGCTTTTATAATCGCAACGAAATGCACCCTTCGAAGGAGCGCTGCGCAAAAATACCGGTTTTTTTCTCTTTATCCCCGAGCTTCCCCCCTCGCGTCACTTTCTTCCCGATCCAACCCCTCGCGTGTTACATTAAAATGATTTATTCTTTCTTGTTAAATTCACATGCGAAAACTGGATGCACCGTCATCGACGCGAAATTTTCCCTTTTTCGTGCTTTCGATCGAAGTAACGATCAAATACCTACATTTTTTTATCAATTCTTTAGAGAGTGCTATAAAATTGTCGAATTTTATAGTTGAGGAAAATGAGTTTGCTTTGGGAGGAAGAGCCAATAAGTGGCGCCTCCTGGCGAGCGGTTCGCGCGATCGCGCTACTTCGATTATTACATGGCATTCCTCGAATGCCATCGCGAGTTTGGCTTTAGTGGTTCTTCTCCCGTCCCTTTTTCCATGTCTGTCTCCGGCTCCCCTTAGCGGAGGTTCTCGTTAGAGAAAGAGAGAAAGAGAGCGAGAAGAGAGCACCTCCTAAGAGGCAGAGAGACTTGGCTTCGGGGCCCGAAGTAGGTCTGCAATATGAATGATAAACGTTTGTCCTCCTTACGCCCCCTTCGCTTCTTCGTTGTGCGAGCAAACGCAACTCCATGATAGAAACGTTGAGAATTAGGCGCCTTGCTCGGAGACGTCCCCGTTCGGAGCGCGTGTGACCGGAATGTACAACAGTAGGAATTTGGCTAAAGAAAGAACGAGCCTCGATCGTCTTCTTGGTACACTCGTCGCCTCGGCTCCGCCGCCAAACGCGAATGCCTTGCCCGTTCATTAGCATCTTCCGTTTGTTTCTGTAAACAAAATCGCGGTTGGACGTCTGTGATGTTGGCATACAAAGTATGGGAAAAAAAAATCAAGGAAATCGTTGCGAGCGGCTTCTCTCGAAGAGTTGCGTGGCGGAAAGAAGAGGTCGAGTGCCCGGCGAAAATGGGACTTTCGAGGGAGCGTTTAGTGGAAAAATGTATTTTTGGGGCGAATTAGGGGTTTTTTAAAATATTTTTTATAAAAAAGTTTCCGTGAAAATGCTAAACTGTAATATAGAAATTTTACGGGTTTTTTTTTTATGCCGCTCGTTTCAGATTTTTAAGTATTTTGTTATTACGAGGAAAAATTCTTTCATCGCTGTTAAAACTCGTAAAAGTAGATTACATTTTACCCCGTTCTTTTGGGGCTGTAAAACTTACGGATAAACATTTCTTTTATTCACTTTTGGGAAAGTGCACTTGAATTATTTCGAAATAAGATGATATTGCGTTTTTAATAATCGTGGCTTTGACGAGAGTTGGGAACAAAAGTTTTGGAGACGAGAATGATGGAATGAAAATGCGGAGTGTATTTTTCTTAATTACTTTCCACTCGGGTTTCCAATAACGCCGAATGAATGCACGTTTATTCGCGTTTGGTTTCACCGGGAAAGGTTGAAAGATGGTACATCATTTCGCGGTGGATCGATTCTCATTCAGCTTACGTAGGCTTTGATTTAAGGGTTGATAATAAAAAGTCTCCTCTGGGGCAGTCGTTCGAGTTTGGAATAGTGGTGGTAATCACGACATTCCGTAGTAGTAATTGTAGTAGCGGCGGTAGTAGCAGTGAGAGTAGTGGTGGCGGCTGAGGATAGCGCGATTCTTCATAGCTCGAAAGAACTCATTCATAAAGAGGTGACATGACTAACGGGAGTAGAAAAAAGGAGCCCCGGAAAGAAAAATGAAGAGTCCAACTTTTACACGGCGTCTGGCTTCTTTCGATTTTTCAATCTTTCACGTTTTTCGAACGAGCCGCAAAGAGCGCGTTTTTTCAGCCCTGGAAGCGCGGTTTTATTGGGAAAAAATTCATTTGGGAGGCCTATCAACGGCGGAAATTCTGATACGAAGTAGACCCCGGGCAACGAACTCTTTCTTATCTCGAAATCGCGTTGTTTCGTTGGGATACATTTCTATTTGGTTTGTCGCAACAGTTTTTCTATTCTTTTCATAATGAGGGATGGCCGTTGAAGCATAATAAAACGAATCGATGATATCAGAGAAACTGTTCGCCGAGTGGAACAGCGCGAGTCGCATGGGAACGTTCTTTTACCTGTCTCGCTGGTCTCCAGACATATACCGTTTCCGCGTTCCGTCACGCGTGAACTCACCGCGCACAATTTCTTGGTCAACCACTTGCTGCTTTTTTTCTCTCTCTCCAAACATTTTCGAAGCATCCTCCCGGAACTTTTTCTGCTCGGCCGTAGGAAAAAGGCACGAAACTGGGGTATTTTCGAAATAATGGGGGGTTTTTTGATGGGGAATCTGGGAACTTTCATGGTTATCAGTGTTGGAGAAAAACTATTTAAGGTGGATCGATACTTTAATGCAAGGGTGAATTAGAAAAAATATTTATAACGCAACGTCATTAATTACATTTAATATTCCAGTATAATTTATTGAACAACATCTTCTTCTTCACGAAAAAAAAATAAGCCACTGAAAAAATTGTGCAAAAATGCTCGTAACGAACAATTGAAAATTTTAACAGTTTTTTAAAAGAAAAATGTTTATTTCTTAGCCAATTTG
>JABFQM010002331.1:0-15558 GCA_022816865.1 Zelostemma sp. ZL-2020 | reverse complement strand
CCTATGACTATAATTAAAGAAGTAGAAACAGATTCGACTAGATCACCTAGTCGCTGAAACTAGATTTTCATGTTGTTGCAACTATATTCAAATCTACATTGTTAACTACAGAAAAAAGTCAAGGACAATTTCAACTACGCTGACTCAAGTTGCCCTGACCTATTTTTTCTCTCAGTGCAAAACGTTCCCAATGCAAAAAACACAAATATTTCGATACTTACGACAATACGGGTCTTCCTTTCCCGTGGTAAAGAAAAATTTCGAACCCAGAACAGCCTGCATATCTTTCGCGTTGTTTCGTACCACAACGGGGCTTTTGTCCGCGTGGTATCCCATGATACCACAACTGATATTGTCGTTTTTGCACGAGAAGCACTCGCCTTGCAGAAAGCTGGTGTAGCTGCTGCATTCGTGAGCTACGTACTGGCACTTGGAGTTGATGCTCTCGGTGAAAAGCTTGATGGCTCGAATGTGGTTGCAAGCCACGAGAAAGCGACTAGCTTCTTCCAGGCCATCCTTGATGAGCGTTATGGGCAGAACGGGCGTTGTCTCGCTCAAGTCCGTGCAACCTGGTTGCTCTTTTCCGTCGTTCGGATAAAAGTCCAAGTGGCCGCAAGGCTCGCTCATCCCATACGCTGCAAGCCCTTTTTGTGATTTTATATAATATCGTTCTTTCAAAAAATTGATCGGTTTTATAAGTTTTTCTGTCAAGAAGAACTGATCGAACGTGATCGTATTTTATTTTAAATTTGAGAATTCCCATTTACTCGATGATGTTGGAAACGCAAAAACCCTCATTTACACGATGGTGAACAAACCATTTTTAAGAAATTAATTCAACGAAAATACCATCCACGATCTTTAAACCAAATTTTTGCAATTTCCGAAAAAAATTCCACCTCACGCTGGGGACGAACCCAGTGATCGTATTTTATATCCTATTTTCTGTAATAAAATTTTTGCATTTCGGACATTGATTTGGAGTGTTAATCTCGAGTTTTTGATAACAGTAGCAAGAATTATGATAGTGAAAATGAGAACTGAGAAATAATAGAAAGTTTAATAATACTTAATGAAATTTGTTTATTTATTCGTTATTTTATTAATTTGTTTGATTGTTATTATTAATTAATATCTGCACTTTGCAGTTATTTAATATGTACATATTATAATTATCACATTTTTAATTTGGTTTCCATTAGCATTATTCAAGCACCAATAATTAACAATTACCCAGTTGTAATTTTAACACGGATTACAACACAACAATATTTTCGCCAATAATTTCATGACAAATTTCCATGCAAAATGATCAATGCTGAAACAAGATTTTATTCCAAAACTATACATTAAAATTAAGAAAACTCATGAATACGTTTTTTATCTGATCAGATTTTCTTGGCAGGGAAACACGCTAAATCTTTTATATTTCGAGTTAATTGCTTTTGGAGTGAATTTCCATTTTTTTCGAGTGCATTTTTCACTCTAAATAGAGTAATCCAAATCAATTTTCAGCGCGGGATTCCACTCCGAATACGAATGAAACTTCACCAAAAGATTCAACGTTGAAAGGATGATTTCGAAACACAAGTTGTAGAAAAGTTTATGTTATTACCTAAAAAGAAAGTGCTTTTTCCATCCGTATGAATAACATCAACGAGTTTCGCGTCGGTATAATCCAGCCTAATGTGACTCGGCATATATTGGAAGTAAGGTTCGGCTGGGTCTAAACCCGTGATGCGAGCAATATTACCGCCCAACTTTTCGCCGGTATAACCGGCCGTATGAGCTCCCAAACTATGGCCTATCAAGTGCACGTCGTCAAGGTCTAGACCATAATTTTTCTGAAATAACGACACACAATTCGCGTGATTTCAACTAGAATTGACATCATTACAAGAACCATCAATTGATCTCTGTTACGCAGACAGAATATAATAAATTTTAGTCAGTACAGCAAAGAAATCCCGATAAATAGGATGTATAGCAGTGCATGACGAAAAATTCCTTCTCGTTCAAGAGATTTAATATTTATTATTAGTTCCGTTTAAAGGATCTATACAAAGAAATATATACAAAGAAAAGGTAAAATAACTTTAATATCAGAATAACTTTTTTTGTTTTTGGTCCGTTATTTTTAAAATAGATGGTGATATTTTTACAGAAAGGAAGGAATTTAATATTTTAACTTGACAAGAATTTCGTGGATTTTCGTACTACTTTAAGGCAACTTTTATCAGGAAAAAGATGTACTAATGTTATTGCTGATTTTTTATTGAAAATTGTAACTGGGTTTGCAGACCTTGAAAAGGGGCCAACACGCACGAAATGTTGGTAAAATAAATTGAATCGAAAAAGTCGACAAATAAATATTGTAGAATATAATAAAGTTGTTATCAATGGCGATAATGAAAGCAAAATTTCCGGGCTGAGATAAATGCCCAGAGTAATGGCTTTGACAAGTTAATAATTTATCACGTTTTTAAGTTGATATCGACATCGAAACTGCGCTTTGCAAGGTGATAATTTATGAAAAAGAAGCAAAAGTTGCCACTCATATATTGTACTCGTAAAATATGTTCAGAGTTTACACGGGCGATAAAATAGAAAGCGCGGGTTATCGTTAAATCCCAGAAACGCAATAAATTCGTATTTTGGAAAATCGAGTCTCGACATTGAACGCGCCGCGGGGCAAAAAGAGAAAACTCGATGCAATAAAGTCATTGTAATTAATTGAGTGGTCAAGACCGGAAGGTGGCAGCCGAGTGAATTGAAAAGGGTTCGAATCGAAGGTAAGAGTGATTGACGAACCTGCAGGTGCTTTATAAGATTGGCAATTTCTAATCCGACGAGTCTCGTGTTGGCCGTGGCCTGTGTGTAAAGAGGCAGACTTCCGCCTGCCCAGTCTACGACGATCACGTTGTAGTCGTCGTGTTTTAATAGCTCGTTTTTCATTTCCTACGAAACGCCAGAACGAATCAGTGAAACGTCAAATTCGCTTGCTTTCAAGCCCCAATCTTGCCCGCGCGTTTCCATCTCGAGTATAAAATTACACCGTTCAGCAGGCGCATTTATCGATAAAAGAACCATCCAATTAATAATAATTACCGGTTATACTATCGAGTGCCAACTACGGCGAGGAATGTTCTCAGACGATCATAGCCGCACTTTTTTCCTTCGCAAAGCTCTCTAACCGAGAGAAAGATCTCGAAGAGAATCTGAGAATGCTTATACATCTTTGCGACCTTGGGACTTGAAAGCGGACTACAAGTAATGCTCTAGTTTTAGAAAATCTTCCAGTTCTTGAACTTTCTTCTAATGTTACCGAGAGCATTATAATTTACGAGGAATTTTTGTACAATGTAGGCCTCACCTTAACCCAATTACTGAGCGGCGTGTCGATGAAACCGTGAATAATAAATTTCGTTTTGAGCTTCGAATCGAAATACGAGCGCTTGATAGTCTTATCCTTTGATGCTATCAAGACTTGGCCCTGAAAAAAAGAGAAAATATCATTCATTATGTCAACGCGCACATCGTTTGCCGACCCGAATGCCGTAATGTTTTCCTTCGCCCAGAATTTGCCAATCCTTTGCAAATCGATGAAGCGAGCATCGCAGATAAGAGGTATCCTACGTTTCGCTTGGCTTTACTTCGATTAGCCCTCGATGAGATCAAGTACTACAATTTCCTCGAGCTCTCTCGCGAAAGTAACCGAGACGTTTAATTAAACATTATCTCGCATCTTTGTATAATTGTAAAAGTTTTGCAAAACGAATTTAGACGAGAAACAACTTGAAGAGAAAATTACTTACTATTACTATTTTATAATCCTACGTACCTTCTATATACATTTACAGAAGAAGATGTGAAAATGGCTGTTAAATTAGCTGGAGTGGGCGTCTTTAAAGACGATCCCAGGAACGTCAAGGAGAGCTTTGATTATGAAGTAATGATGGTGTTATGCACTAGCATGATTCACTTCTTTAATCCAAGCTTTACATTACTCCTTGAGAACCTCTTCAAGACGCTTCCATCAGCTCATTCAACAACCATTCTTGAGTCTTGAGTCAACCATTTTTTTATCGGACTATGATTTAGATCTTGTGTTCTTTGGAATAGCTTTTCCACTTACGTCAATGGGATTATAGTTGGTGTAAAGTATGAATTTTGTATTGATGACTTCTCGAGGCAGAGGAAACACGTTGAGAGGCCTGTTGATGATGTGATACCAGCTCTTATTAATGTTTAGACAGCCTATTTCGTCGTAGCAACGCGTCTCGTTTTCAACTGAAACGACAAGTCGAATAAAATTGGTTTGGAAGGCGAATGGATTAGGGGGTATGGTAGATGACGAGATATTTACTTTGCCAGGGAATGTGGACTTCGACTCGATCGCTGCGTGCCCATTGCCACTGGTCCAGGATTCCAGCGGAGCAGAGAACAGGAGCCAATGCGATTAGAAGGAGCAAGATCCATAAACCTCCATAACCCTCGGCGATTCCTGAATTTTTCACGCCGCTCCTCCTCATCCTGACGGATACAATATTAAATTTCTTTCTTTTAATGTAGAATAAATATATTATTTTTTATAAAAATGCTTGGTAGAAAGCGCAGCTTTTGGGTTCTTCTATTCCAGATTATTGACAATGAGACGAGGTTTCTCTGCAAAAAAACGAGAAACAATACCCGAACTGAACTGTTCAAGCTGCGTAATTATTCCTTATTTCCGGAAGAAAAAGAACATTTTTACGTCGAATAATGAAAAACATAGTAAATGTCATCTTTGGCATTAAAATTTTTCATCGAATTCCAGCTTCCCTGGTTACTTTCGAGAGGTTTCGTAAAAATGCAAATTTTTTGCAAATAATAACGACCCTCGTTACGTGATTTTGGAATACTCACGTTACTTAATCCTTGAAGGAATGTTGCGCCAGCAATCACCGCCTCATTCGTCGCAATTAACTTTTCCATCAAACCCTGCTAAAACTTTTCAAGACGATGAAATTGTCGTGTTCTCTCGGTTGCTCACGATTTTGCCAACAACTTTTTCCCGTGATCGTTTTCTATGTGCACGCAGGCCAAGCCCGTTTCGTCGATGCGACGTTTTTATTAGGTAGAAATTGGCATAACATTCCTCTTTGTATGTAATTCATTATTACGTGCTACGACTGCAAATTCGGCGGTCGCGTTACGTCAATTAATTGTTCTCCAAAAGGCCGAGACGATGAAGCGTGTAACCGCGGCGATCTTGTTTCGGCACTTCGCGATGAAGCATCCTTGTCATTCTCATTTTTTTCAACTTTGCCGAACAAAGAACGCTTTCACATTCAACAAAACATCGATTCGGCTGTGCGCGTTATCGCGTAGAAAGTGCTTAGATGCGGTTTTGATGATTAGCGATGCTCCAATACGGACTTTCGTAGTCGACTTTACGTAACTCTGTATATGGCGTTGTTATGTCACCGCTTAGAAGTACGCTAATCCTTATGTCATTGCGTACAGTCGACGTGTTAATTCGTACCTCTGAGAATTTCACGAAAAATACCTATTCGAAAATATGGCACGATGGCAATTTTCCAAGGTTTTTCTCTGGCGGTAAAATGCCGTGCGAGATGACTGCGGGCCATTGCGGTATTTGGACCGAAAAAAAGGACAAACACGTGCGAGAAAGAGCGAGGATACTCATTTGTACAGGAAGCGACGTAGCATTGCCGTGGGGAAGGACGCCGAATCTGGGCCACAATCGCACTGGGTTTTCGTTACACTCTCGCTTTCGAAACAATAATTGTAAAATACCCAAACGCTCGGTGAAACGCGATATTTTATCGTTTTCTCGCCTCTTGCGGTTCTTATCACCTGGAGAGTTGGAACGATAAAAAAGGATCACTAATAAAAGGACGATAAAAACTTTAATGCGAAGAATATTGCGACCTGATTTTTTTCCACGAGTAATTGCAGCGGTTTTCAAGAGGATGTTCTTTTTTCGTGGTACCAAAAAATTATAGATTACGCGAAAGGAGCGATATGGGAATATACAAAAAAAGAAGGTGCGATATGAATAAAATATCTCGACGTTTAGGAGTTAATTATTCGTCACGCTTGGAATGCTCGCGCATGCGAGAGTCATTAGCCAACGTAATTAGAAGCTAACGGCTTCCATCTGATGACTCGTTAATCCTAAGCGAATACCGGAAATCGCGAGGTTCCTCGACCGTGTTGTTCGTGGATTTTGCGCGCTGTTGGGCTCGGGGAATGTATCATTTATGAAATTTTTTCACGCCTTTAAAATCAAAACCTTACTCGTCGGATGTTTCAATCGAGCATTTTTCCGGGGCTCGTCAAATACGTAATAATCATTCCTTAGGATAAACTTGTTGGGAGGGCAATTAAACAGAGGACTTTGGCCTTTCCGCGCTATCTTATCACATATTGTGAAACACGTGTTTCCGTAAGTGCCCCCGGCCTTTTTCCGCAAGCGAGAATGCGCCTGCACACGAAGAAAGTCGCCTAAACGGACGAAGGGGAAAGTGAACTCGAGATAAGACTAGCACTAGTCGGCCGACGCGGTGACATTCCACGAGTAAGAATCGCGCCTTGTCCAGACCGAAAATCTGCTATTTACGCGTCGCCGCTCGAATGAGAAAATCGACTGACGTTGATGGATGTTTGCTTGTGTTAATGACATTATTTATAGATCAATTTCCCTGCTAATTGCGACGAAAATAATTAGAAACGGGCAGTTTTTTGCTCTTTGCTGGCAAGTTTCTTTCGCCCATTTATTACGTGCTTTTTACCGGTCGTGATTTTTAAGTTTATCGCTGTTTTTTATAGATGAACGCGGATTTCGAAATGTCTCCAAATCCATTTTGTATGGTTCATATATTAAAAGTAGAGCACATTAAACTAGATAACGGTGGAAAATAATTGTTCCATGGAAAAAAGTTTAGTAAATTTGCATATCTCTATATATTTTAGAAATGTTTCTGGACATTAAAAAAGAAGATTAATTACCTAAGATTCGAACGCCGAACCTAAGGCTAATCCACGCTGTGAAAGTTGTCCTCAATAAGGGGAACATCTGTAGCGCTTAAATGAATTTACTACAAAGTTTTCAATTCTTGGACTCGTATTTCTATTAATTACGTACATCTATTGAATTTCATTTAAAATTTCGAATTTGAGAATTATTTTTATGGCGTGGCTACGGCCTTCATCAAAGATCAAGTCCATAGTCCAGGATGTGAATTTCAACGGTGTTTCAGTAGCTATACATTTGAAATTTATTCCAATGATTTGCACTTTTTTCCATCGTCAATTTTTTCAAGCGAATAAAAATTGCAATCGTTAAAGTGGTTTTATATTATCTACCAGTTATTATTTCTCCATCACGTGTATACTGCAGGCCTAGTCAAATTTCTACTCAGATATGCGCCGGCAAGTATATAATTTCTCTCCGATGTTTTTACACGCTCGAGAGCGAGTGTTATGCAAGAGCCATTCGAATTCATGCACCAAAGTATGCATCCCGCTCCACGTCCTTGATCGTAATGCACTCTCCAAAATGTGAGCTGCGCTCTACTGATAACTTTATCATTTTATTTCGATGCTCCGTTGCCAACAATTTTTCTATTGCGCACTCCACGAAATTAACTTGGGCTTTTTTCGCAGATTTAGGACTTTTAGAAGTCGAATCCCACATTTGTTTGTTGCGGCACGAGGAGCACTGAAAACGGGTTTACGTTCCTGTAAATTTCACCGTGTCAGGCAATAATATCCACGTCCCCCCCTTTCTTTCGCCTTTCATCGGATCAACACATTTCGTGTACCAAATAACTATATAAAATTGCATAAAATAATAATTCGAAATTTCGTAACTTCATCAGTTTTTTACGTCGCCTGAAAACGTCCATTCCGCTTCGAAAATTTATTATCCGAGTAATTATGGGTCATTAGAAGCCTTTATGTGATTCTTGCGATGAAAATTCATCGCAAAAAACCTATAAATTTATGTACATTCGCAACTTTTGCTAGGATGAATGCAACGACTACGCGATTACGTGATCCTGCATTCCTCACTTCGGGAAGTGTGCTGGTCTTTATCGAAGAACCCGTGAGTTTATTACCCTTTTTATCATCAATTTCCAGCTGAATGTTCACAACGATGCTGGCCTTTATGCAACCGTATACGCAGTTGCTCGAAAAATTTAAGTAGAACAATAAAGGTCGTATGTTGGGCAGGCTCATCTCATGGCCTAGTCCGTATTGGCGCCAGAGTGAAAGGATGACCGGAAAGTGAAAGATTTCGAGAAAAGAAAAAATACCGAGTCGAGCCAATAACATCCAAATTGATCTGTGCCACGATAAGTCTCGCTCATTCTTGAAATTTTTATTTATTCGAGAACAATTAGCTATTAATTTGTTGTCGACGAAATTATTTTTCATTAACTTCGAAGAGTAAGAATATGACTTGCCAGTGGCGTTGAAGTGGTTCTAGCGTTTCAGTCAAAATCCTTAGATTTTGTTCAAATTTCGTATATTGATTCAATTGTGCCTCTAGAAGTCACTTGTCGAAAATCAGCTTAATCGGTTGTCCAGTTTTGGAGAAATAACGATGAACTCTTATGGGATCCGATACATTTTCGGTCATAGAATTGAAAAAAATCCTTAGAATTTTGTAAAAATGGTTAAAAGTGAGAATCAACTTATGTCAATTTAATTTAGTTGACGTATATAGAAAGTTACTGTCTCATTTTCTCGTAAAACGTCAAAAACCGACAGAAACGTCACTTTCGATTAAGGATGTATTGGACAAACATTCAGAATCACGAAAATTTTATGAAACATGGCAGAATAGATGTATGTAATATTCTTAAACGCCATGCAAAGTTTCAGAAAGATTGTCCAAATAATTTAAAAGTTATAACATTTCATTATTTTACATGCGTTCTTATGGGAAAAGCGCAAATTGTCGCATACAACTCGTAAAATAGTACGTTACTAATCACTAGAATACTTTCATATTTTATCTACATGAAGCTCCACTATTCATCAACATTGTCCCGTAAAACGTTTGCAATCGTGTACATACTTTTCGAGTAATCAAGGACAATCGTCATAAAAACCAGGTTTTTTCGATCGCGCAAGCTACGGACGTACGACAACGTTCTTAGTCCAGTAACTGCTAAAAGTGTATTTATCGCACTATAATATTGAAGAAATTTTTGTTACAAGTTATTCTTTCGCAAAAAAAGCCTACAGCGGTCATTGTAATAATAAAAGCTATATTTTCAGTTATTGTTTGCTTCTGAAACTTGAATATTTTGAATTTCGCCACTTCTGGCTGAGATTGTATATCCAATACATCCTTAAATGTGTGCCTTCGGTTTTTAAGTGTTACGCTTTGCGCTCTCCCTGACGATATTGAAATCGTAATAATTTCAAGCAATTTCGCAATGAAGTTGTACAAGTAAGTACATATTAGATTTCAAAACGTACTCTTGATGAAAAATTATGCAAAATCTTAACGTTCTTTTTCTGTTTCAAACCCTTATTAGAGAAATTTTGAAAGAGGCCACGTAAGCCTTAGAAAATTGAGTTAATTTCTAATTTGTTATCCATTTTCTTACCTCAATCATCTAAACATCATAATTTCGCCAGAGCAGTGCAAGGCTTCGATGTATTTTCCGATTTCTTTGTCTCGTAAATGTTTCATTGGAAACTCAAATGCAACTTATTCAAATGCAAGGAATAATTCCATTCAAAAACACAAATAACTTAGTTATCGATGTGAACAATTATCGCTCACGACAAGCAGTATCCAGTAGGAATTTCCCTAGAAATTTCTCAACGTTGACTTCCTTTTTTTTTCGAGTTTCACCACCATATCACGGTATTTGTCGAATTCGATCGAATTCATAGCTGGCAGCAAAAGTCAACGAAGATAATTCCACTTCTTTCCTAAAAAAAAATCAATTTCTTCAATTCTATAATTAAATCTATAACTATCGTAAGGTATTTTCTACCACTGCTGAAAAATCGTTCACCCATTCCCTAATATACTTGTAGAACATCTCCTTTTCAATGTGCTTAGGACTTGAGAAAAGCTGCCGTAAAATCTGCTCAAGTTATACAAAACAAAAGAAAACACTTATCGCAATTTACAACTTGCTACCTTTCAAACAATTATAAAGATTTCTTATGATAGGGAAGTAATTGTCGTAATAACTGACAACTTGTCGATCAGTTTTCCCGCTCTATTGTATCGCGTACGATACTGAAATACAATATTATCACAAACAGAATGATTATAAAACGGATTAAGAACATTGTGAAACCGAAAATGAGACTTGAATGCGACGAAGTGCGGAATGTTCTTAGTAGTATTGTATACGTATTTTTTATTTTGTGGTGAGAGCGAAATTCAGTCAGTGCGTGACTTATTATTAAACAAATTGAATAGTAACACATTTTTTGACTGGATTCACTTTATTAGTTTTATCATAATTCATTACAACTGCTCGCTTTTCTATTCACACATCTACACTCATTTTCACACTTTTTTCAGTCTTTGTACTGCAACATATGTCACTTACGATCCGATTTTTTATTAATATTGAATTATTCATTATTTATTTGCATGGTATTGACTTCCGACCTTCGTTGTTTGTACATGATTCACACCAGTTTTTGCGTTGTTTTTTACAACTCCATAAAGAATGAATCTGTCGATTTTCGAGCCACTTTAAAAGACCACGATTGCGATCTTTGAAAATATAAGAGTTAGGCTATCTCGAGACTCGAGTACCAAAACGTGTTCCTTCACGAATGAAGGCTGCGAAGTCAAGGAAGAGAAGAGATACGATAAAAATAACGAATGTTATTGCTAACCGCTAACGAGTCAAAGTACCGAGTCGATAAAATTTTTTCTCCTTCTTTATCGGAGAATTTCCTCGTCGAAGCTGCTTTCTAATTAATATCCGGCGTGACAGTTACTGCGTCAATTCTGTAGGCACTCAATTTATCATTTTTCACGTTAGATTCAATAAAAAATGTAAGTTTGGAAAAAGCAGTTTTTTTTTCATTTTCATGGGAACTATCCTTTATCCTTTCTCCACTAAATTGATAACGTTGTTGATGTATCAATGTTAAAAAATATTTTAAATTTGCTTGAGTACCTGTATTCATACATTGAAGAATCCCCCGCTGTGGTACACGTTTCAAAATGTTTCGCTTTACCCACGCCACTTTTTCGACACTTTCGACAAAAATACGTATGCATCGAATAGTTATTTTTCCGCACGTGGAAATGGTAAAATTGATAACGGCTTGTTAATCCGTTTGAGCCGGAGTTCGCGTGCAAGTGTTTTGCATGGTCTGCTTTCATAGTTTTGGAAAATAATAAGCAATGGGGACGCGAGTTTACGGTGTACCGCCACGCAAACATTTGCTGAATACGTGCTGGATTATCGGGCACGTGCGTATATACGCGCACTCGATACACGAACATGCATAAACAGCTACACGCACGCGACTCCTGCACAAACATGTAAATACAATTACACGGAGAGATTTCAATTTGCGCGCGTGCAAGTAGACAGCGCGTGTTTGCCTACGCCGATGCTGTAATATAAGGCTACCCTGTAATTCAGAGATGCACGATTCATAGTTTCAAGTAATCGAGTCGTTGCTCACTTCGTTCTTTAAATTTCATTTTTCGAAGACTCTGCTTCCACCCAAATGTAATCGATTTTTCACGTCGTAGTTAAGAAATTTCGGAATGTAAGCCCAAGCAATTACGAGGGCCAAAGAAGATTTGGAAGCAGTTTATCTCAGTTTAATGGGCTCGAAGAAAGGGAGACTGTTGACTTAAAGATTTTGCGGAGGGAGACAACCGCGAATTCCATGCATTTAAAATGTTTCATTAGAAAACCGTCTAATAAATATTGACTCCCTTTCTGACTTGGCTCAAGAGGCTGTTTGGTGTGAGGTGAGTACAATATACGATTTGCAACTGGTTCCCTGCGTTTGCGGCGCGTCATAACAAGATCTGATTTATACGAAGTCGAGCAAAATTGGTTTCATCTCTGGTCGATCTTCTGGGTGGTACCGGTAGAATAGTTTCAGGTGCCGTAAATATTGCCTAATACGAAAGTCAGAATTCTCCCTAAAGACTCGTTACTACAATGAATTTTTCACTCTTTTCAAGTGAAATCTCACCCTATTCTGTATTGAAATGTTCTTCGGAACAACAATACAATTAATACCTCACCGAAACATGAACCATTTCCCATGATTACAACAAACACATTGCAATATCTTTCCCTTCGTCCTGGTATTTGCGTTATTAATATTGAAATAGATAGGAGACAATGTATCTGAGTGAAATTCGATATACATTTGGGTGGTGTAAAGTGCTAGTATAAGCTATGGGCGGAAGGCCTCCGGAAATTGAATTAAGAGGGATTGTACGTTAGCGCTACGCACAATGCCATGACGTTGTCGGGGTCGTGCACCTGTTCATAAGGAGGATCCAGCGCTTTATACGCCGAGCCGCCCAATCACGAGGAGCGTTGTCGGAATGGGAAGGGCTCGGTGGTTAACTTTAAACGATAGTCATTCCGAATTATGGCTGACGATACCGCCTTGCCAGGTTGCAATAAATTTCCTGTATTGGACCTGCAAACTGTTTTTACGACTAAATCGATCCATTTCCCGTTTCTTCAATGTATGCATAGTTTCTTATATTTTTCGATTGTAGAGAAGGATTTTTCGAGCTTGATAATTGGGTATGGACATTCTCATTCCACCCAGGGCATTTCCTCTGTTTGACGATCGAATACGTAAAGTCGAGGGTCCCGGTAATGCCCTCGATTTCACGTATACGCGTTCCATTATATGTAGGATCAGGCCGAGAACTGCCTCCCAATTTTATTGCCCATCACCGTACGATTTCGATAATGAAATACTTGAGGAGGAGAGTTTTGGAGCTGCGTACGGCTACGCGCGGTGAATGCCATTTGACTATAATCGAGATACGGGCCGAGCGGGTTTCGGTCAACAACCCTACCCGACTATCTCGAAGTCGACGAGAGTTTGCTCTCGACGAACTTCGTTCGGTACAACATACATGTATAATGTACACATCAAGCTCCGAGCACAGCTGATATTATCAGGTGCATTCCTTGATGAGAACAGTTTCCTCCGGCATTCTCTAGCAATTTTCGTTGCACTTTTTATTTTCGTCTTCTTTCAGACTGGAATATGGCTTCGCTAGAGCGACTTTGGAAATTTCATCATTATTTGAACTACTTATTTGTCTCTTCTCATGAAAAGACAACGTGAAAAAGCTTCAATGTTTGTTCATTCTCCCGAAATAATTGGCAGATTCATTCACTTCTCATAATAGTACCTACATGTGTCATCATATTTCTTTTTCGGAACATAAGATTCCGATGCGGGAGAAATTAAGCAAACGAGCTTGTCATCGAAGAGACATTCGTCTATATTTGTCGCAGCATCACTTGTATCGTTATTCAGCTTCGTGATGAGTATTTGGCGAGCGTAGTCACACCCACTCGGCAACTCGAATCCGAGAACTCGTCGTGTCTCCGTCGATTTCTTCTCCAGTCGTAATCCAATCAAACTTGATAATTGCGTTCACGAAAACTTTCCTGAAAACTCTATTCCTCATGGGAACAGTTAGGGATTCATGCGACACGAATCATCAGCGTTCTATTTACCATTCCTTTCACTTCCAAATTAGTTTAAATCCAGCAAGTAATTCCTTTGGCCCATTGTTTTGTTAATTTTCATTAGTCGGAAAACACATGCAACCCATTTCAGTTGCTAGTTCGGAATCGATATTTCCACCTCATTGTGTGTTCTGTTTAGTTCCAATTTGGTATTAATCACAGTTATTTGCATTTGCGATGGTAAAAATTGTATTATTCTCGACGACGAACTCGCATCTTCCTCTCCAGTCGTTACTGCCACCTCGCGGGGAATAATCTAAACAAACAGCCTTATCGACGTTCCGTACAACAATTTTTTGTACTTTCACTCCATTCGGATACCGAAAAACGATTCAAAAGTATTTCAGGAAAATAGGAATTCGCGAAATTTATGTTAGTTTCATTATGCAGGGTTGAAAGATTCGGTATAAGTGTTGGAAAAAGAAGACATTACCGTAACAATGGTAATAAAATTCAGTCCTGTGCTGCGATGAATATGTCGTTTTGAGAGTATTGTGGAAACGAGGAAATAAGGTGAATTTATCGCTAACTAGCCTTTTAAAAACACCTCGACCGCACGATTACGCCAAGTACAGGCTTCATTGAAAATAACCGAGTCACAAATTAGTGATCCCCTCTCGCAAATGCCAGCTGCTAAGACGGCGAAGTGGATGAACCCAGAGAGAGAACGAGCGAAAGAAGAAAAAAAGAACGCTTCTCGCGAGCTTCCAAATTATTAATCTCGAGGCCGCGCTCATTTTTTGTATGAAAAAAGTTTCCTCTTTGGACGCAACGACGAAACCGTGCTTTTAAATGAATGTTTCTTAATAATTAAAATGGAACATAGTTTGCATTTAAATTCGTTTGAATCAATGTTATCGACACGAATTATCTGTAACGTTTTGCGATGAAGAAAAGTATGACAGATTTGTAATGTCTCAGCAGCCTTAAATGGACCGAACCATTCGATTATGCTGATTTTCATGCATTTCAGCGATCACGGCTGACGAGAATTGTGAGGTCGACTACAATCGTATACCAGTTTCTGAACGCAACTTGTTCTTTACAGCGCAAGAATCTCGCCATATTCGACATTATAATTATAATATTTACGAGCTGACACTCGATTCACGTTTAAACCGTTTACGCTTGATGGACGATGAAAGCCCACCAAGTCGAGTTCACGTATTATACGATTACCCCTGATTTTAGCGTAATTACAATCGCTTTTTGTCGTATAAATATAAACTTTTTTTTCAAGATTGATTACTTTTCAATTCTGAAAAGATGTTGACTATTTTACATTGAAAATAATACATTCGTTCAGAATATTAGTTGAAATTAATTAAGATAGCGCGCGATTAACATCGATTTCGATTCATTACGTTACTTAGATGTTGCGAGATCTCAATATGAGGCGAGGCTAATTTGTACGCTTGCATCAATAATTATCGTTCACGATAAATACTGTGTCATAATATCCTAATTCTGTAGTATAAGAGAACAAAAGAATGAACCTCGAAACGGAAATTAGCTCGTTGTTCCGTTCAAATTAATCTCAAAAGCTTATTCACGTTCGAAACTGTGGCAATAGAATCCTTTTTCTTCGCGTGCCGAAGATGGAAAATCCATAATCATTGATTGATATAAAAGAAATCCTCAATTTGCTATTTTTTATCTTTATATTGAAAATTATTGAACGAAGAGAAAAGGATAGAGCAATTTTTGAGTTCTTCGAAACTATTAAATAAAATATACGATCCTCTACACACGCGAGGACTATTTCGAATAACTATGGAAATCATCGCGAGTCTTGTTTCTCACA